>JAIPMN010043685.1:4189-19244 GCA_020650975.1 Apostichopus californicus | reverse complement strand
AATGTGTGGGTCAATTCTAACTCGGTTTTCGGTCGTTAATTGTTGATGTAGCCTACCAGGTAAAAGGTTGAAATGACTTTAACAATTTCAAATTTAATAATTTGATTTAATATGCCATTTGGAGCACATAACATAGGCTATAACAGAACATTACTGGCAAAAACTAGGGGGGGTTGATTGTGTGGGCCAACCCCCCCTCTTCAAAAAGTGGGGGGGTTAAAACCCCCCCAACCCCCCCTGTTTCTCCGCCCATGTATCAAAAGAATCTAGCATGGTGTATGAGAGTGACCAGATGGCTTACATGGATCCTTGAAATATTGGCTAATCATTGGACCTAAACTAAAGAGAAGTTCTGTTTTTTATTCTCTTTACGGTAAAGAAATTAACTAAATGGCAACATATAATTGGTGAAAAGATCCAAATGTAATCAATTATACCATAAATACACCGTTATAATTAATAGTTTAAATTAACACCTTGCATGAAAGCTGAATATTAACCCCTGACTAACACACATTTCTAGAGTTTTACTGTACTGTACATTTTTTTGTTTTATGTATTCTGATTGCATCCTTCCATTCGTTCTTACCTGGCCAGTCAAGCAGTTTTGATCGGTTATCTTCAAACAGAACCGGGGCAACTTTAGACTGATATGGAGCTAAAAGGTTTTCATTTGTTTGGTTTAGCTGAATATAAACCAAACCCTTTTGTAGGTTAGTGACATCGTACATGTTGATGATGTTTCGTGTTGACATGAAGTTAATCAGAGTGAATCCTGGTGTTTCTATCAGAGAAACCCGGCGTAGCATATCAGTTTCTGCCGGTGGTAAACCAAACAGAGTTGCTAACTTCAGAGTGCTGTCTAGAGTAAGATCGTCGGCCACTTTAACCTTTAATCTGCCATAAGCAGCTGAAATGTAAATAAAAGAATACAAAATAGTTAAAGATCACACTCAGCACAACAAACCAATTGATAAAACTTATTATTAAATAATGCATGAGATCACATTTTCCAATTTTTCATTTGATTATTAGATGGCTTTGAATCTCATTAATCTATAACAACAAAGTTCATTTCTTTAAAATCAGTTCAATAGCAGAAGAATATATAATTTATTTGGATTATGAATAAATTTAATTCCTTTTTCAAGTACTTATGATATAACTCCTCATCTACACAGCAAGCATCTGTGTTACCATAGCAACTTTAACTGTCACCTTTTTAGATGAATATTGATTTCAAAATCGTAAATAAATACTCTTCCGCTTTAATCTACCTCACTGTGTGATCTACCTCACTTGATGATAGAAAAGTAGAAACATAATAAAGAGGAATTAGGTGAGGCTTTTATTTTCTACAATATTTCAAAAGAATTCATTGCAGGTGTTGATATGCCTTATGTTATTTGCTTGTATATAGATGTATATAGATGTATATAGATGTATATAGATGGATGTAGATGGATGTAGATGGATATAGATGGATATAGATGGATATAGATGGATATAGATGGATATAGATGGATATAGATGGATATGGATGGATGGATGGATATGGATGGATGGATATGGATGGATGGATGGATGGATGGATGCATGGATGCATGGATGCATGGATGCATGGATGCATGCATGGATGCATGCATGCATGCATGGATGGATGGATGGATGGATGGATGGATGGATGGATGGATGGATGGATGGATGGATGGATGGATGGATGGATGGATGGATGGATGGATGGATGGATGGATGGATGCATGCATGGATGCATGGATGCATGGATGCATGGATGCATGGATGCATGGATGCATGGATGGATGCATGGATAGATGGATGCATGGATGCATGGATGGATGGATAGCTTGACAACACATTATACACTTACAAAACATACCAACCATGCAGGTTCTTGTGATGTGCCCCTGTCGCTACTTACCATGTATGTTATTATCTAATCCAATAATCCAACAGAACCAACCTTCAAAACAGGCATTTACTGTATATTTGATATTAATTGCTTTAGTTTGGATTAAGGCGATGTTGAAATTTATTTTCTCTGTGTCAGAAAATACTTGATCTGTGCTTGCGAGTGCATGTAAGGCAATTAGACTTGTGTTGCTAAGGAACAGTGATCCTGTCATCTGCTACTAACATCAATGTACACTGTGCATAAACAGTCCTGGTATGCTACATGTGTTTCATCTTCAGTTCAATCTTCCTTAAGGAGCTAGCAACTTTGCAATTGACAAATTGCAGTAAACTTTGATAAGTGCAACACTTTGCAAAATTCTGGGTTTGCTAAGTTTTCTTTCAGGACTGTGGCAGTTATCTGATGATGACATTAGTTGTAGAAGGGATACATTTATACCATAAATATGATAGAAGTTATAAGTCTTACCATGGAGCACATCACATGACCCTCCGTGGTTGTTATGTTTATTTTGAAACATCCCATAATTGACATATTAAAGTGGTCTAGTCTTCACTAATATGTCTATGATCGACCCACAAATGACCTTACTTTAATTGTACAAAAATTGTTTCAGATTATACAACAGATACCTGGATGTGTTATTTTGCTTGTGTTAGATAGTGATCACATGACTACCAGAGGAATAGTGCAACATTTAAAGTTTCATAGCAGTTTCATGATTAATCCCAGGTGAACATGGACACAAACCTACAATTATTGTTTCCATCTTCATAAACACTCATCAATACACAGTAGAGTAATGAGAAACTTTAGTAGTAAATTAGTACCAGTCTATTGCTTTAATGATCTCAGGTGAGAAAGAAGATCCACCAGAACCAGGAATAGATTAACATGGTAGACTACACATCTTGTACAATCATTTCCGTACCAAGTCCGCATCTGGCATATTATGTCACAAATTAATTTATCTCCTGACTATCCTTTTAAAACAGATTTTACTTGTTTCTGTGATACCCCTTGATTTATTTACACCTGTTCACAGCTCACTTGACTTTCAATATCTCAACATAACTGACAGTATAACAAACAATGCATCTACACTAATTAAATCAACTAAAGCCCCCCCCCCCCCGACTCCCCTGTCCCTCTTCCTACATCTCCCCTGACAGCTTTGAAGATATGCAGGTTGGATTATTTAAGAACAAAAAGACATATAAGGAAACATTGTACTGCCTGCTTGATACTTACATTGAGCAACAGTAATTATTTTTTCATTGTGATCCTACCTGCCAAAATTGATTCCTGTAATACGTCTGAAGTTTCACACTCTTCAAGTAGGGTTTCTTCCCCCGTAACAGATGCATATGAAGCCTGCAAATAAATTATATAGGAAAGATATCTTATTTGATGAACTGAAACTATAAACCAGAGGGAAACACCTCCCAGTGGCTACTTTCCTTGACCTCCACCCAAAATATTAGGGTTCTTGTACTCACTATAAGGAAGACACATGCCAGATATGAGCTATGTCATGTAACACATTTTGATATATCAAGTTTACAAGGTTTGTTTATAAGGCTTTAAAGAAAATGACCTTTTATGACCCCAAATGACCTTTGACCTCCACTAAAGCAATAAGGTTCTTGTATTCATTTTAAGGAAGCCACAAAATAGAGCCAACAAAGTTTCCTATTTTGAAGATATTTGTTACCCCTGGTGACCTTAAATGAACTCTTGACGTACACCAAATTGTGAACAAAATTTCCCAACTACATAAGGCTATCCTACAATTGCAAATGAACTCCTTTGATGTTCAGGTTCTGGAGATTTTTTAGATTATCACATTTTGCCCTCTGTTGACCCGAAATGACTTTTTGACCTCCACCAAAACCAATATGGTTATTTTTTATGAATTGTGGGGAAGCCACATGCCAAATATGACAACTGCAAGTTACCGATCTTGAGATATTGTGTTTGCAAGCTAGGGCGTCACATCTACACAGCACACCCTTGCGCACCCACGCACACGCACAAGCCAACTTGACTGCATAGGTCATTTGCCTGCCTATGGCAAGTAACCAAAAAGAACCTGTTTTCCTATCTATCAACTGTCAAGTTACACCTGTTATGTCTTCAGCTGATATGACCAACTGATTTTAGCATAGGTGAATGTACTCATACATACCTCACAAATACATGTAATCAAATGGAGCATGAATTTAGAATTTTTCTTAACTCATTGACCTTTTTTCTGTAATGCTCAAGATTATGTTGTCACCTTGTAATACCTTCAACTGTGGAATATTTTATCATAAATTCAAAGCATTAATAGTTTAGTCACAATATGATCCTAACTTCATAAACACAAACTTCTTTTCTACTGATGGTATACTGGCTACACATACACACTGTTCTATAGTAATAATTCTCTTACTAAACTTAATCATACTTTTAAAGCACATTTCACACTTTCCCAGTAGCTATCCTTACAATCCTAATCAACCTATAACAATGCTGTAGTAATCCTTACTGGACCCGTATCAACCCGTAACAACCCGTCCTGAATACGCATCATCGCCTTGCGCTACGGATCGTTCCAAATGGTCGCCCGATCTGGGAAAGTATGAAAGGGGCATTACCAATTCTTGCTGATTCAAGGCTTCCCTAGTCCTAGTCTGCTTCAAGACCTCTTGTAAGGCCATGGATTCTTTGGCATATTCCAGTTGAGACTGCACAAGTTCATCTTTTGTAGCTCTCAGACTTGTTTTAGCCTCTTCCAGCTCCTGTCATACAGTGAAAGAGACAAAAGGGATGCACCTCCCAGTGATTACTTGCAACATATTAAAATTAATACTAGCATTGAAGTATCTCATGTCTAAAGGGAACATATTCTCTAAGTTGACAAATTTCTTCACATTTATTTTCAGGCAGGCTGAACTAATAATACTTTGATCTTTACTTGAGGATGTAACTACTGCACATTTACTACAGGTGCCTCAGAGAAATCACATGTTCAAAGTAAATTAGTGTAGAGATCTGTGACCTAACTTCCAAAAGAAACTTGCAGGAATGGTGACCGAACAACTGTCTTAGAAAAATGAATGTAGGCCTATCACATTGAAGGACATACGTTCAATTATATCAATTTGTTTGAATAATTTTATGTTTAGATGGTCAATGAGTCCCATAATATGATTTAATCTACTTATATATTGTGCAATAGCACATACATAGTTTTGCTAGTTAACTTAAACAATTGGGTCAATGTGGTATAACTTCAGTTTAGTAGAGAACTTCCATATAAACAAAACATTCCACCATACATTGCATCCCTCTGAAAGATCTGTCACTGATATAAAGGGATTAAATATTTTTACCTGCAAGAATCAAGAGAGACCTGTATTCTAGGTGTAGAACTTAAAGATTTAAATACAATAGAGATCTTGTACTTGTGATGTGAAAGTTTCACGCCTAGAAGGATCTTTTTCAAATTTCCACTTCTTGATTGTCTTAGCTTTACATACTTTGATTGACCTTGCTTAACCCCCAATGACCTTTGACCTCTATTAATATGTAAATACTACGATGTACATCATATTAACTAAATATCACGCTTGCACAAAAAGCCTTGAGACAAAGAGCTGTTAATATGTTTATCATTAGACCTCTACTGTTGAACATCGTAAACATTCCCTAATTTCTGAAAATACATGTTGTATTTGCAAATGGTAAACTACAAATTCACTTTAACACCACTAGATCAAACAGAATGGTCATCTTGTTCATAGTAAATACATTTCTCATGTCCCAAGTTAGGTAACTTGGTCATCAGTTATCTATAATTACATGATATGTGAATTCTAACCTCTCTCTGCTGCTGAAGTAATTCTTCCTTCTCATCCTTCAATGTCTTCAGTTTGTTCTCAGCTGTATTCAATGTATGTCTGAAGTCTTTGTCTGTTGCCTGCAATGCATCTTTCAATTGTTTTCTTTCCTCCTCTGTTGCCTTCAATGTTTCTTTGAATTGATGTCTTTCCTCCTCTGTTGTCTTTAGTCTCCCAGTCAGCTGTTTTCTTTCCTCCTCTGTTGCATTCAATGCATCTTTGAACTGTTGTCTTTCCTTCTCTGTTGTCTTTAGTGTTCCTTTCAGCTGTTGTCTTTCCTCCTCTGTTGCCTGCAATGCATCTTTCGATTGTTGTCTTTCTCCCTCTGTTGTCTTTAGTCTCCCAGTCAGCTGTTGTCTTTCCTCCTCTGTTGCATTCAATGCATCTTTGAACTGTTGTCTTTCCTCCTCTGTTTTCTTAAGTCTCCCAGTCAGCTGTTGTCGTTCCTCCTCTGTTGCATTCAATGCATCTTTCAATTGCTGTCTTTCCTCCTCTGTTGTCTTGAGTCTTTGAGACAGTTGTTGTCTTTCCTCCTCTGTTGTCTTTAGTCTCCCAGTCAGCTGTTTTCTTTCCTCCTCTGTTGCATTCAATGCATCTTTGAACTGTTGTCTTTCCTCCTCTGTTGTCTTTAGTGTTCCTTTTAGCTGTTGTCTTTCCTCCTCTGTTGCCTTCAATGTATCTTTCAATTGTTGTCTTTCCTCCTCTGTTATCTTTAGTCTTCCAGTGAGCTGTTGTTTTTCATCTTCTGCTTCAGCTGGTTTGTGATAGAGTTCATGTCTTTTGTCTTTTAATGCCTTTAGTTGATCCTTTAGTACTTTTTTGGTTAACTTAGAATCTGAAACAAACACATACCATGCAAACATAATTAAAGATTGTCTTCTACTCAAGAGATTTGGTTATGTAAATATACACTTGTTCAATGTATCTTAATTATTTATGCTTTACAACTTCCATGAAAATATTGTGACAAACATGCACCAAATTTAGTGAGCTCAGATTTGTGTCCAACTTTAGCATGTTATTAGAGGTGACACTCAGACACTGCAAATCTTAAACTTTCCTTGGTTTTGATTTTGGCCCTGTTTCTGAGCAATTCAACAAAGTGAAGCCCCTTCAATGAACCTCCAATCTATCAAAGATATTAAATTATCAATTTCAAAAGGAAAGGAAATTCCCAAATTTTACCAATCTTGTCTGAACATTTCCCAAATCAAACTTTTGAGTATATCCAGTAAGTTAGAGACTTATGCAAATATTTGACTGTTATGCAAGACCTTGACATTGAATGAAACATGTAGTGTGTAATAATTACACTTCCGAACATCTAAATTGGATTCTCTTTCTGGGTTTGAAGTACTTTACAGGCCATTGCTGTTATTCGATTTCTTCCCAACTTATTTATCACATTATTTGTATCAAATGGTATTGATGGAGGGTCTTTCACCTATCAACAATGGGTTACTAAAGTTAAGTTAATACAATGGTATATTACCTAAAATTGCATCTATTCTTTGTGTGGGCAATGCGTTTGCATGTTTTGCAATTCATAGCATATTTAACTTTTAAGCTCTCTGATATAAACATACCTTGAGCTTGTTGGTAGAGGGTCAATACTACCATCAATTTACTCAGTCCGTTGTCAGAGCATGCTGTCATTAAATAGTTGATGTTATCAAAAGAGACCTTCTCTGCCTCTATGAGATGGTGCACAAGAGATGAAAAGGGTGTATCACTCTTTATAAAGACCTTTGATTTCTTAGCTGGAACTTCAAAGTAGGCAAGTAGCTTCTTACAGTCTTTTTTCTCAATTAATGACTCTGAGCGCATCAGGAGGTTATCAAAAGTAAAGATGTCACTCTATAACAAAAATTAAACAAAATATTAAATCAAACAAATATACTGGTGGTAGCAGACCATAAAACAAAATAGAAGTAGAAATTTGAGGCATTGAGACAGCAACACATATTCATAGAAGTGATTTATTTTATTATGATGAAGGTGTTGATAATGTGACTGTGGTTTATCTGAGTTCCTTCAACTACAATGGAATATATTTATTCAGAATAAATTAAAAGTATTAAAAGCTGACAATTGGATGGATTGATTTTTAAGCTGTACAGGAACATCTTTCAATACATGAAGTTGTATCAGTCAGATTGTTGTAGATTTATTCATGGCGCCACCACCCTAAAATTATATTTTATTGAGCTAAACATTATTCTCCAACTTTAACCAGTAAACACTACATTTGTGTGGGAATGTGATCATGGACATAAACTACCTAAAATGTCTTCTACTCTGGGCAATGTAGGTGATCAGTAACATTAAAACACACACAAATCACCCTTTCCCTATCCCCTTCTTACCTCTTGCATTTTCCTTAGTTATTAACAGTGTTGTTTTTCATGAGTTAACATATTAATTACTATGTCAACTATTGACGCAGTGTTGTATTTTACACAGGTTTTTACTTACAGATTCATTTATTTAATCCTACAATCTGCAATAGATATTGACTGAATCAGTACACAACTAACTTAGAAGCACTATAGGCTGGAAAGTATGGTTAATGCTTGTAAGTTGCACAGCTAAACCACATGTGCTGCAGCTCAAATGCCTAAATAATCAAAGTCCATGTGCATCTTTTAAGATTGGTGTATACACTAAATTGTATGTGCAGCTACTGCACTATGAGCTTTACACAGCTTCATGAAAAAGAATGCATGTGAAAAATGTAATTATTGAAAACTATGCGAACTTATCAACTATAACTCTAAACTAAGTTTCCTGTGTTTATAAATCCTGTTAGACATAATTTACTAGTATATACATGGTGTGGCCTGATGACATGTTTAACCAGAATGCTTTGTGGTTTCGATGATGTATCATGAGCAGTTTTCTTTGTGAATGTGACGTAATGTATAGTTAGGGTGTACATGTTTGCAAAGGTTTCACGTTTCAAACTCTGATGACCCAAAATGACCTTTGACCTCCACCAAAAACAATAGGCTTCTTTTACTCAATGTGGTATTTCTACACACTAAATAAGAGGTCGGCCCAAGCTTCCAGTATTGAGATATTGTGATTACAATGTTTTCACAATTTGACCCCTGGTGACCCCACATGACCTTTGCCCTCCACCAAAAATAGGCTTCTTTTACAGTATGTGGTACTCCTACACACCAAATATGAGGTCTCCCAATGATTCCCTTCTTGAGATATCGTGTTTACGAGGTTTTCACAATTTGACACCTGGTGACCCCAAATGACCTTTGACTCCAACCAAAAACAAAAGGCTTCTTAAACTCAATGTGGTATTTTTACACACTAAATTAAAGGTCGGCCCAAGCTTCCAGTATTGAGATATCATGTTTACAATGTTTTCACAATTTGACCCCTGGTGTCCCCAAATGATATTTGCCCTCAACCAAAAGTAGGCTTCTTTTACAGTATGTGGTACTCCTACACACCAAATATGAGGTATCCCCATGTCTCCCTTTTTGAGATATCATGTTTACAAGGTTTTCACAATTTACCCCGGTGACCCCAAATGACCTTTGACCTCCACCAAAAACAAAAGGCTTCTTTAACTCAATGTGGTATTTCTACACACTAAATACATGAGGTCCTCCCAAGCTTTCCTTATTGAGATATCGTGATTACAAGCTTTTACAATTTGACCCCTGGTGACTCCAAATGACCTTTGACTCCAACCAAAAACAATAGGCTTCTTTAACTCAATGTGGTATTTCTACACACTAAATTAGAGGTCGGCCCAAGCTTCCAGTATTGAGATATTATGATTACAATGTTTTCACAATTTGACCCCTGGTGACCCCAAATGACCTTTGCCCTCCACAGAAAATAGGCTTCTTTTACAGTATGAGGTACTCCTACACACCAAATATGAGGTATCCCCATGATTCCCTTCTTGAGATATCGTGTTTACGAGGTTTTCACAATTTGACCCCTGGTGACCCAAAATGACCTTTGACCTCCACCAAAAGCAATATACTATGTGTACTCAATGTGTACTTCAACACACTAAATATGAAGTCTGCCCATGCTTCCTATTTTGAGGTATCGTGTTCACAAGGTTTTCACAATTTGACCCCTGGTGACTCCAAATGACCTTTGACTTCGACAAGGAACAATAGGCTTCTTGTACTAAATGTGGTGCTCCTACACACGAAATATGAGGTCTCCCCATGATTCCCCACGATAGGCTTATTGTACTCAATGTGGTACTTCTACACATTAAGTATGAAATTGATCTGATCTTCCCTTCTTGAGATATCGTGTTTACAAGCTGGGCGTCACAAACGCACTCACTCACACACACCCACACACACACACACACACACACACACACATACACCATCATAACAGCAAAGGTTACGATTATCATCAAAACCAAAAATGCCTTTAACAGGCAGACCATTGTTCTTACACTGGTTGACATACATGTGGTAATGCTTTCTCATGCAATGGGTAGCGATGATTATGTTTAATCCATGTGCATAGCAATTACATACATTACACTGTGTGCTTAGTGACAGCTAATAAATGGCGGTCTTCACTATGTAGTTATTTAGTGTACTACATATTTAGACGATTGAGCAGGATATTGTGTATCATTACTTACACAAAGTGATGTCTTTATAATCTTTACTGTCACTAAATTGACAGGAATCATGTTGCTAAGACATTTTAACACTGTGTGTTTAATGTCTTAGCAACATTTTCATCCTGGTAACCATTTATATTTTAAATCTGTTTTTAGTTTTGTACTCGTTTTGATTTTTGAGCTCTTGTTTTTACCCAATTTCCATTGTATTTTTATGATCAGTGGCTGAATAAAATGTCTATATATCTATCTATACACTGTACAGTAACACAGTAACACACAGTAACACAGTAACACACAGTAACACACAGTAACACGTTACTTTCGTAGACTTTTTTTAAAGTAGAAATCGACATATTTTTCAAAACAGTTAATGTTTTCACTCCTTTTTCCTGCTTAATGCCATATGACCTACATTACTAGTGTAGTACAGCTAAATTGTATCTACTTGGCATTCTCATGAATTAATGCAAATCTGTTACTTATTGTTACTTTTAAGGACAACATTACACTGTGCATTACTTGAAATTACAGGCCATTGATCAGTGAAATGAACTACTTAGAATAGAACTGACATAAGACTGCCAACTGACTCGATGCAATCTCTATTGAAGTAAAGCCTGTACTTAGCTACAACTTTCTCTCCTCAGAAGTAATGACAAATGTGAAAATAGCACCACAAGAATTAGGTCAAATTTTCCCCTTCTTTTTCTGCAATTTTGACTAATTTGCACCTAAATAAACCACCCAACATCCAAAAATAGAAGCAAGCTTGTGTCAAACCATTTTATCAAGACTTTAATACTGTCATCAATTCAAGTTATCATCACTGTGCAGTATTTGCTATACATGTGCACTAGTGTCAAACTAATCACTACGGCCTAAATTAAAATTAAAATATTGCCCTTACTTTTTCTTGAAATTTACCTCATTTCATGGGAAATTGCATCTCTGGTGTTCTTAACAATATTTTACATTGATTTATGTCACATTTGTATATTTCACAGCCAAAATTATTGATTAAGGAACACATACTTTTTTGTCTGAGCTGTATGCCATGCAACATTCATCTCGCATCACTTTTCATAGAACTGTTGGCCTAGATTTTCATTATATAGACATCATTGCCAAACAAAATAGCACTTATTGCACTGTTGAGACTATTTTGCATTCACTAGATACCAAATTTTGACAGCTTGTAAGCTCAGAAAATAAGAAAAAATCCTTTCTAAATTTTGGGTGTTGCTCCAATATTGCAAAGTGCAACAAGCATTCACTGGCCTAAATTTTTGAAAACAATTTTGCACTCACTTTTCCACCATTTTGATCTCTCTCTGAACAAAACAGGTAATAGTTGAGTTCATAAGAGAAATTCCGCAATCACTAATACCAAATTTGTAAAAGTTACCAGCTTGTAAAGCTCAGAAAATAAGAACAATTATTTGCCAAATTTTGTGTGTTGCTCTATTATTGCAAAGTGCAATAAGCATACAATGGCCTAAACTTTTAAAAACAATTTTGCACTCACTTTTCCACCATTTTGACCTCCCTCTTAACAAATCAGTAATAGTTGTGTCCTTAATAAAATTTCGCATTCACTAATGCCATTTTGTAAAAGTTAGCAGCTTGTAAGCTCAGAAACTAAGAACAAATATTTGCCAAATTTTGTGTGTTGCTTTAATATTGCAAAGTGTAAGAAGCATCCAATGGCCTAAATATTTTATAAAATTTTGCACTCACTTTTCCACCATTTTGATCTCCCTCTTAACAAATCAGTAATGGTTGTGTTCTAAATAAAATTCCGCATTCACATATACCAAATTTGTAAATATTAGCAGCTTGTAAGCTCAGAAAATAAGAAAAACTATTTTCCAAATTTTGTGTGTTGCTCAATTATTGCAAAGGGAAACAATGGCCTAAATTTCTTTATAAAATTTTGCACTTACTTTTCCACTATTTTGATCTCCCTCTTAAAAAACAAGTAATAGTTGTGTTCTAAATAAAATTCCGCATTCACTTATACCAAACTTGTAAAAATTAGCAGCTTGTAAGCTCAGAAAATAAGAGAAAATATTTTCAAAATTGTGTGTTGCTCTAATCTTGCAAAGTGCAACAAGAATCCAATAGCCTAAATTTTTCATAAAATTTTGCACTCACTTTTCCACCATTTTGATCTCCCTCGTAACAAACAAGTAATATTTGTGTTCTTAACAAAATTCCGCATTCACCAGTAACAATTTTGTCTATATTTGAAGTAATGAAGACTGAGAAAATAAGGAAAAACCAATTTTACTTTTACATTGACAGTATGAAAGACATTCATGAAAACCTTACCAGAATCAGCAAAGCCCAAGAAAAAAATGTCCTTATTTTCTTTAAATTTTGCAAAGCAGATCTCAAAACATGTTAGAGTGTCTTCTCCTTACTTGTTCGCATAGAATGATACCCAATTTGTTGAGCTTCAATCAAAGGATTGCTTTAATAAAAGTGATAAATAGTCCTCATTTTTACCATAGGCCTATATCCTGTATTAGTACTTACTGTGTGATATTCATATACTTCTCCAGTTCCCTGGGTAACCACAAATAATCTGTTTATGTAATTATTGATCCTGATTCTCCTGGAATCAGCAGGAACTTTAAAAGAAGCCAAGATATGACCCCCAGAGATGGAAGAATGACCCCCAGAGATGGGAAAATGACCCCCAGAGATAGAAGAATGACCCCCAGATAGAGAGTAAACAACAACTTGACTACCCTCACCACCATACCATAATATAAACATTAATTCTTTCTCTTCACTGACTGTTATACTATATGCATGTCTATACTGTGTGTGTGTATATTCTTGTTCTACTTGTCCCACACTATTGTACATTAAAGCTCTCGCACCATAGTATGTACAGATAAACAATTTATTATTACTAACTGTTATATCCAAGGGCCAGTCTCCTTCTACTAATCCCGTTACGGTGATTGTCTTCTTTATTATCAATTCTCTCGCATCTAAGACAATCACCTCATTGGAATGTAAACCGACATAGACTAATCCATCTCTCGTTGTCATACACGAGGCTTTACCGTTAAACTTCCCTTGATTGACCAGACCGCCATTACTACTATCGTACAATGCTATCGTATCCTCACAACACGTTAAAAACAGACGATCATCCAGGGAACAAACAACCCGCCTTTCTGAACCAAACTCGGTAAATTCCTCAGAATAATACGGCTCTGACGTCAATAATAACGGCTTTTCTTGAGAATCAGGATCTAATTGTAACATAAACAGATCAATAAAGCTGCATTTTGTCTTGCGATTATTTCCAGCGACAGCCAAACGGCCTGTATCGAGCACGTCCATCACCGCCACATTGTAACCATCTTGCACAGTGAATCGTGGTATCGTTGTATGCACTCTGTGTGTGTGAGAAGCAAAAAGTGAAAAGTTAGGTCAGGGTTGGAAGGTTGTATCCGTGGTAACGAAGAATTTAGAGTTGATTTTTAGATCGAAGGAATGTTGATGAACACCTCTCAGCCTGCGAAGTAGCTATACAGCCTACAGTAGGTCCTACAAACGGCACTAAATTCATTAAAAGCTGTTGATGTATGCAGAACTACAAAGTCGTGACCCACAATAGCACTATATGTCCAGAGCAAACTATTCGTCATGGTAATCTCGAAGATATAAGAAATGAGACGTTCAAGGCCCAATATAATAATAAGGATACTGGCCTGTAGATCCATGACTTAAACTTATGCTGTATTGGCCCCAAATATGCTAGATATTCAAATATGGTCACCTCTGGTCAAAATTCTTAAACTGAAATTTTCCTCACTGGGACATTCAGTCATCTTGTGTGTTCCTTAAAAATGTCTGACAACAATTTGGATAATAAAGGCCTGCAGGAAAATACTTGTCGAAAACTTCTAGCAATTACAGCGTTTCCCCATTAAGACCCACTCCCGCATAAAGGTGAAGAAAATACATTTCCGCATGAATGTATATATGGCGAGCGGAGTTAAAAGTGCTAGAAATTGGAAAATCGACCGAATAAAATACTTTCCTAGTAAAGTATCCTATTAATAGAAAAATATTTGAAATTAATTACTGTGTGTTTATGAAATATTCCTTTCACAAATGTTCTTTCACATATAACAAAACCGACTAAAAGCCTTGTTAATTAGTCAGTTCCAGTCAAATTTATGAAATTGCATAGGCTATGTTTATAGTTTGCTTGAACACGATTCATTTATCTTAAACTTCCATCGTTATCATATGTATGTCTTGATGTAACGTTCTGATTCAACTTTTCCTGGGTGTTGATGCTTGAAGTACATTTTTAATTTATTTTCATTTAGCGCCAAAAAGAAGAGAGAGAAAGAAACGCACAAGTTTGTAAATGGTGGCGCTATTCAAAAAAAGCTAACTTTGTTAACAGGCTCCGCTAATTAAAAATGATGGCGATATTAAAGTAAGCCAACTAGAGACCCTATGCTATAGGGTCTCTAGAGCCAACCACACCGTATATCTCTCTATACGGCTCTGGAGCCAACCAGAGCCGTGTATGCAGAGAGGATCCATTTTATTGACGATTTGAGTAAGCGT
>JAIPMN010043680.1:0-13056 GCA_020650975.1 Apostichopus californicus | reverse complement strand
CTGGAACACTCAACTTCAGTGTCATCTAAAGCATTCAATACGATTAAACTGATATTTACTTCTCTCTCTCTCCCCCCCCCCCCCAACCCCCCACTGGAACCCAGGCCACATTAAATATGTGAACATTCAAAACTACTGTGCTATAGACATACAAAATTAGTGGAACAAAGTCAGTCAAGTGAGGACATTTACTTTACTGTAGGACATTGAAAATATATCAGTCTTTCCATATGCATTGGCTGCTTCATTTCTCACTGCTGTTAATAGTCAGTCTCTCTATCTAGTACAACTGGAAATAAAAATGTGTTCCATACAGATCTACATTTTTATAGTTGAAAGAGATTTTAAGAAAAAATGTGTTCCACCATGAGGACAGATGTATGTTTTAGTTGAAAGAGATAACACAGAAGGTACTACCTACCTTTATGAAGACCTTTACTAAGTATCTTCTTGATAAAGTCGGTGTGTTTGGAGAGCGTCCTCTGTAGGACCCTTTCTCTGGTACCCTTGGTATGGAGGCATCGGCAAAGATTCTCCACGGTCTCCTGATCCTTGATATGCCACCATCCATGTTTAACCTCTGCAGGAGAGAAACACAACCAGTTAATCAGAGATATTACAAACAATTAGTCAAAATATTTAGTAAAGAATTAAGTTGCCATCAAAAGGGGGTGGGGTGGGGGTGGGGGGGGGGAAGGGGCAGGATGGTATTTGGGCTCATTTGCCCATTAATAGTTTGCTGAATTTGACCTTTCTGCTTTAAGGATATTCCTCTCATTGACATCTGTTGCTGTGTAAATTCATTTAGTATTCTCCACAGCGGATAACCTATTGCTGTTAAAATACACAAGAGAGTTCACAAGAGATTGTAGTGATGAATGATGACTCACCCGGTGGTACTGGTTGGACCTTGGCATTTTCAATCTGGTTAAGGACTGCCTTCAGGTGGGCCAGACCTCTCCTACTCTCCTCTTCTTCATCCTCCTTGGGCTCCTTCTTGACCTCTATGCTGTTCATGAGTTGCATGTGGGATTGTGAGGTTGGCGTCTGGCTGGCAGAGTGGTTAGGAGTGGATGGCATTAAAGGCTGTTCAATGGGACCGTTCAGTAGTGACATTGGCTGCATAGGTAAGCTCGGCATACCGGCAAACGGATACGGACCAAAGTACGGACTAAGCTGGTTGACGGGCATGAAGGGAAATGCCATCTGGTACATGTAGGGGCTGAAAGGAATAGCAGGGAAGCTGGAAGGGGGTGTTTTAAGAGATGGAGGAAGATTTGATGTCTGCGTTAGAGATGTCTCGTCACATGGTGTCCTTGGCAAGATGTTAAACCAATTACTTGGAGGTATGACCCCATTGGGCTTTGGGTCCTCAGATTTTCTCCCCTCATTCCCAGTGACGGGACCATGACTGTGGGGTGAGACGATTACAGACTGACTATTTGGTCTCGCTAAAATGTCGTCCAGCCCGAAGCTGAACTTCTTGACTGGTCCAACCTTAGGTGTGGATAGATCTACTGGTCCGTTCTCCTCCAGTGGTATAGACTTTCCACTGGCATCTTTTTCCTTCTCTTCACTTCCCTCTTTGGGAGCCTGACTTTTCATGGACAAGTCTTGCGGCTCTTCCTGCGGAAGATCCATTTTGACACCATCAGCGCCCGACGGCTCTGTTGGGTTGGTCCCCGCCTCGGCGGGGGGATCCATCGCAGCTGGTAAAGTGCTACTTAGTTTGCTAAGCAATTCTGGCGAAAGGTTCTCTTTGGTTTTTGAGTTGGTGTCAATATCATGACTTATTGCATCCAACCTTTTGGTTACATCATCGTCATCCTTTGGCGTGGCAGAGTTTGTCGTCTCCTGGATTTCTGCCTCAGACACTGAATGCTTTGATACAGGTTCAGGAATTGTTTCATCCTTTGGCAAGCTTGGCTGCAATGTTTTCTCTCCTTCACTGACCTGATCTTTACCGTCCCCTTCATCTAAGGATCTAAGTTCCACCTTAGCACCCTCTACTTGATCCTTCTCGTCTACTTCCATTCTACTAATGGTTTGACTTGAGGTATCATCTGAGTTCCTGTTTGATTCCAAAACATTGTCTTCCTTTATAACATCTCCGTACAAAACATTACTTTCAACTACTGGCACGCTATCCTTACTACTAATAATAACTTGACTCTCACTTTCACCAGTTCTAGCCTCTTCCCTCCCCTCCACCTCCATCTCTCCATCATTACACAGTTTATCAACCTGTTGTTCATCCTTTGTTTCTTTTGTCTCACATTCGTGATTGACTTCTCCTTCTTTGACTCCGTCCATTCTCATATCTTCCTCTTCCTTCACTTTACGGCTGTCGGTGCCTTCTTCCATCTTTACGACTTTCTCATCCTTTGTCGTACCTCCCTCCTCTTCCTCCTTCTTGTCCAATTTATTATTCTCCTCTGATTTAACTTTCTCTCCTTCTTCCATGTCTTCCATTTTCACATCTCCCTCGACTTTAACTCCCATTCCATCTTCTTCCTGTTTCACATTTGATTCCGATGGTACCTTATCTTCATCCTTGATGCCATCTTTGTCATCCTCCATCTTAACATCAAGTTGCTTCTCCTCCCCTTCTAACTTTGCTTCCCCTTTTTCCTCTTTAATCTTCTTCTCCTCCACCTTGGCGTCGTTCTCCTTATCGGCATCGCTGTCTTTCTTGACATTCACCAGTCTCTTGTGGATCTGTTCCAGCTCTTCCTTGCCCTTGTCTGGAAGCACAGAGCTCTCGGAACCCTCCACGAAGAGACCTCCCAAATTGGGAAACACCCAATAACGTCGATGGAAACGATCCTTCCCGAAAGAGATAGAACGGAGTGGACGCATGGCTTCAAATATTTTGTTGCGAAATTGACTGTGTTGCTGCGGAACAAAATTCAAAGAAACAATTGAGTACATACAAGTCATGTAATATACTTAAAACATATTAAACATATATACTTAGTATAACATGGCTTAACATAATCGACAACTTTCAGACAAATGCACTCTCCAAGAGAGTATCAACACACCCTAGAATGTGTATGGCTGTAAATATGACAGATTCTTATATCATTCAAACATTCCTCTTTCCATTACATTGGAATGCCATTAAACAAGCAAAGTTACCTTGGATAACTTTTCAATCTTCTTCTGAATATCTTCCTTGCTAGCATCAGAAGAGGTTGATTTTGATGTCTCATCATCGTCTTCCCCATCCTCTGCTCCTCCTCCATCTTCTCCCTCCGCTCCATCATCGCTGCCTGCCTCTTCCACATCGTCTTCCTCCTCTTTGTCTTCTCCATCTCCAAAGTCGTCCTCATTCTTATCCTCCCCTCTTGGTGTACCCACCGGGGTATTTTCTACAAGAAAACAGGAGGGCAATTTCAATTCATATATTACTACAAAGTCTTTTTTTAATAAATAATTTGATAGGTCTCACAATACTTAATATATATGAGATAAATCGGGAATGTGGGAAACATACACTGAAGGGGTTCTTGGGGAGGGGGAGGGGGATGCCACTGACACACCCTGTTTTGTAAACATACTGCCAGAAAGCACCTTTACTAGATAAACCAAGCATGCTGAAGGATTTCAGACTTCAATATGACCTCAAGTGACCTTTGACATTGAAGGGGTTTTTTACCTACTATTTACGGTGGATCCACAGACCAAATATGAACTACTTGTGTGTTTAAAATCCAACACATCACAAGCACAGATACACACACACACACAGACACCATTACTACTGCATGGATTCCTTTTTACCTCCAGCAAGGAATACAAAACTTATAATTCATAAATTGATTTTAAGTTGATACTATCAATCAGCCTGAAAATGACATGACAATCTCTCTCACCGTTGCTATCTTCGGTAAAGCTCTTCTTAGGACGTCCTCGTTTCCTTTTGACTGGACTACTGCTTGGTGTTCCCTGATTGCTGCCATCATCCAGAGATAAATTATGAGCTGATTTCAACCTTGAGAACGAAAATCAAGAAACAATTCGAGATCAGCAAACTTGTCCAGTTTGTATGACATGGGGGGTTCACACAGTAAAAGAATATCTCATAAAGTTATGAAGGAGGACTTGATGCAAATATCTTGACCTGTGAAAATGTTACACATGAGGTATTAGTGTTCATCCCACCCACCTATCATACTAGTTCACAAAGTTGTGGCCTCTAATAAATCAGCTTTTAAAGGAATGCTTCTCTAAAACTCACTTTCTTAGTTTGCCTTCTACAATCCACTTGTCTCTCCTGAGGCTGGAGACTTTATCGGAAGTTTCATCAATTTGTTGAGTGACACCATCGCTGCAGACCAGTTGGTTTATGAGGAAGCCCAGTATTCCAGCCTTGTCTGTGGCATTCAGGGCTTTGAAAGGAACCCTTCTCAATACCTGAGACAGCTGAGAAACCAGGAAAGGAAATGACGATTATTAAGTGACTGAGAAACAAGCAAAACTGCATCATCGAAACATGTCGGAAATTCAATAAAAAGAAAATAACATTAAAGTACAGAATTTGTGTTATAAATTGAGACAAAAGGCATAAAATATATAACCAAAATTTATCCACAATCTATAATAACTGGTCATGTTATATCAGTGCGCATATTTTAGGGTATTAATGCAATCTTGAATTATTTACACGTCTTCAGTATTCAATGAAACACTTCACAGCAGAAGAAATTCAACAGCCATAAAGCAGCTCACAGACATTGCAAAATTTATAATTTTGCTGCAGGGTTCAAACCCTTCAAAGTTAGACAATTTCCATGCTTCTGTCATCCAAGATGATGTAATCGGGGGGGGGGGTATGCAAGCAAGTAAATATATCACAGATCAGCTCTGAACTATTATGCAACCGAGACAGTTTAATCAAATTGAGTAGTAATGTGTAATAACTGAAACATTGTCATTGACCTCAATACATACTGCTTCAGTGCTTTTAGGGAAACTATGTGTACGAGTTATTAGTGCAGCTTGAGGTTATGTGTAAGAAAAAAGTTCTGCTTACCTCTTCTTCATGATTGTTGACACCCAAGAGGTAGTATCGCATCATCTCTGACATGTTATCAGCAGTGACTGGTATTTCATGCATCTTCTGGTTCAATATTGACTTTATCTGGATAATAGGATGAAAAAGGCGAACGTTTTTTTCACAAAAATATATACTGAATTATACATCATCAAACTGTTACAAATGTTTACAGAAATTATTCACCAGATTATTTTCATGTTTACTTAATTATTCTTCTTATTATTATTTTAGATTGTTTATTTGTACCTTAGGTCCATCATCTGGAAAACCTGGATCAGCAAGTGCTAGGTTAAAGAGTCGTAGTGTCAGACGCATAAATGCCTTTTCATGCTGCCTCTCTCCTAGAAGCCCTCCCTGAAGTTCTGCTAATGTTGGTAGATCTTCATCAACATCTGTGAGGAAAGGAGTGTTAACATCAATGTTAGAAAACACACTTTACAGCACATATTACAAAAGAGTATTGCAGAAAAGACATTTGAGGGGATGAGAGAAGGGTGGGGGGGGTAGGGGGAAGGGAGGAAAGAGGTAAAAATACTGACGTAAGTACTCCAAGTACTGGCTCAACCAAAAACATCTATCACTCTAACATTTCACTATAAAATGAGAAGTTTGTTACATTCATTTAACATCATGTTACAGATGTCATGCTATGATTTATAAAGGTGCATGGACTCATGTTTGTAGGTCTCCCACCCACTAACCCCACTATACCCCTTACCGTACCGACATTATCATCGCTTCATTACTCATGGTGAAGGGAGATACGTGGGGTATTAGCATTCTTATGACAACACACAAACTACCCTGAACTTAAATGCTCACTTAACTTACCAAAGCCTAAAGCTTCACCAAAATTATGCAAGAATTCCATGACCATCAGAGTGTCAGCAAAAGCCTTCCCTGAGAGACGAAGTCCTTTGATTCTAGGCAAGTCAGGTAAAGGCTGCAAATTAAAAAAAAAAACAGACAAAAAAAACATGAAATTAAGTTTATGATAGCTGCTGATATCACAATCTACAACACCATCACCTTTATAAGAATTGTTCTTTTTTGAGCACAAGTTAAACAACAGGAAGTGTTGTAGAATGAGGCTGGTATCCTTACCCTTGCCTCGTGACATATTTTCATATCTTCGACGGGTTTCTTCATCTCCCTGGTCAACTGTATCTCCATGTGCCGATGTTGCATCCTTTTCTCTCTGTTCAAGTCTCGTTCAGCCTGCCTCTCTTGCCTGGCTCGGGAGCGCTCCTGAGGAAACATGATGCCAATGAATTTCAACAAAAGGCTAAACTAAACTACATAGGGCTTGTGTTGGCACACCGTTAGCAACACTGTTAGCAACTTTTTTTCCCCCAAATTAACACATCTTGAGCATTATCAGATTCATTCATTAAACGGCAATGCCAAACAACTGTTTAGTAACTGCAATTAAAAAATTAGTTTTTAAACACATGAACGACTTGATGAAATAACAAAGTTCATCGACAAACGTGACTAGTTCTATATCTCAACTTTCTGAGACAAAGTAAAAGTCAATCTAGTTACAGCACTAAACTAAAGATAATGGAACATTCTTAGTGGAATCAAAGGAAATCCTTCAATAATGAATTGAATCAGGAAGAATCACATATGAAATCTGTTGAAATAATGACTGTTGAAATAAGGATAAATGTACTCTCATTGCCATTACAGGTAGGAATACAACCATAGCCAGCTCTGACCAGTACCAGTATCACCTATTGCTCTTTCATCCTTGTTCACAGACTCTGATCATAAAATGGAAATTTCTACCAGAGGGTAAAAAGATCAGCTAGACCCACTTGTCAGAAAATGAAAGTACTATTACAAACCAAAGCTAGACCCACTTACTAGTATCAGAGAGTATGAACAGTGGCTTAGTTTCAGAGAGTACCAATGTAATCTGCACCCACTTGCTAGTATCAGGAAGTTAAAATGTTATCTGAACCCACTTATTACTATCAGGGAGGAGGCAGTAATTTTATCTGAACCCACTTGCCTAGTATCAAGGAGTACCGATGTTGTCTGGACCCACTTGTTACTATCAAGAGTTACTTTGCAATAAAAGCGTTTTCAAGACATATATTCCTCACCAATATTTTCATTACACTAATTAGTTATTTTCGTGTTAATTAGTTATAATATGATCTCACAGTCTTGTCATGTTAGTTATTTGTATGCATTCTGTAGGCAATGGAAGAGTACAGAGGAAACACAAACATATTAATGTTCTGGTAACCTCATCTGCAATGTCCATGTAACAATTAACACACCAATTAATGTGAACAATATGGGGATAAAAAGATCATAAAAAAATTCCAAGCACCTACATTTTACCTGGCCATCAAATTGCACCAACAAAATATTGAAGACACCCTCATGCATAGGATTGAGGAAAACCAAACACATGCATAATACATCCACAAAAAAAAAAGAAAAAGGAACTTTTAAACAATGTGGTTTTTGAGAAAACAAAGAAGCTTAAAAAAACAAAATACCTCTGCCTTCTTGCGTGCTTCAAGCGCCCTCACAAGGACCAAGTGCTGTTTTCTTCGCTCACGTTCCTACGAGCACAAAACACACAGCACCATTGTCACAATTGGAACTCTCAAAATTAAAATTGATTTAACAAAACAAAACAAGAAAGGGTGTTTTGTGCAAAGGTTGGGCACTTTTTCCTTCTTTTGCATAGCAACAGCCTGACGAACATAAAGACAACCTGTGTAGCAGCTAGCATGCCCTTACTAGCAAGAGTCCATCATGGAATTTGCAATTACATAGCAATGAAAGATATTCTTTGTATTTAGCAACTTTTCAATCTTTTGCAAAAATAACTTGCTTGTTTTGTTCTGTGTGTACGTGATGAAAACTGTGCAGATTAAATTATTGAAACAAGTTTTAAAAAAAAAAATGTGTGATATAGTAAAAAAAACTTGTGATAAAGTAAGAATAAACTATTTCTGGAATGGTAAAAGAAAATATAGACCATTATACTTGTCTATGCTCAATGCAAAACAAACTACATATATTGCAGTCATGTTTCTAGGACCAATCATCAACTTTCCCCTATCTGTATTTAATGTGTATGTACCGTATTATCAATGAAAGTCTAAGTTTTACAAAGCTGCCAAAAAGGGACGAAAAGCTTGTAATTTTACAAAACGATTAATGGATAATTTTGGTGGGGAATGTAAAAAGCTTTCATCAAAATCACATAGGATAAAAGAAACATTGATAAGGAGAAAAAAATATATATATAACGCTAAACGATAAACATAATTTCTTCCCACAAATACTTGCGTCTGATGAAATGGATTTGTCTTTTATGGTTAACTATTAATTTAACGCTATTATGCTACAGGTGAATTTAGGCTCTCCAGATACGGTTTTATTAAAATCATAAATCACAGAATAGACAAGTATATTCGAGAATTGTTCACGGTATTTAACATAATTGTTAATGTATTGTATTATAGTAGTACGAGACAACATTAAATATCAAGTCCTCTGAACTTCTGAAGATTTTAGAAATTTTAGTATATAGCAGAGGAGTTCTATCACTTGTTTGGCAGTTAGTTCCCATCTGTTTTATACTACTTGGCAGTTAGTTCCCATCTGATTTATACTACTTGGACATCAGGGCTGTAGCAAACTAACATTCAAGGGTGCTCACTCTGTTTGTAGATATATTAGCGGGCAGATGTTTGCAAGGGGAAGGTTAATTATTACCTTTAAAGTAGCCTTGTGGTGCTGTATATATAATACGTATGACAACGTATTAGCATCATTTAGAGTCACAAGTTTTTGATGTCCTAAATCAAACTCTGGGTTCCTAGGACCAATCTTTGGTCTAATAACCTCATGGCTGTGTCACTGCTCTTTGCATCTCAAAGATACGTGGTGAATATTACAAGTAATCCAAAATATGCATGTTTTCTTTGTTTGTTTTCTTTTCGAACAAAACACGACGTTTGACCATCCCAACATGATAACAAATATTTCTTTTAAGGCTAGAACATACTAGTCCAGAAGAAGCTTCTCAAAACTACTAGTATATAAATTCAGATTATTTTTACATACCAAAATGAGACTCAGAAAACAATGAACCCTTTTGAATCGATTAAACGAGAATTGGCATTGACACATCACCGTGAGACATGCAAACAAGCCAAATAGGAGCCACAACATTCTCCCTCCACAAAATACATTTTCCATCTTCGATATTTGAGAGCTTAGAGGAGCAGTGAGTAGTATGACATCCACGGTACAATATTCACTCAACAGGGCGGTGGGGGAGGGGGGGGGGGAGTTTCAAAACAATTAGCAACATTCACAACCACTTGACAGACTTACTTGATGCTTCAGGAAAACAGCTTGTTGTCTTCGAATTTCTCTTTCCTGTAAAGACATCGGAAAGGAAGATTCTAGCAATTTGTTTTTCATCTAGGCCTGAGCAAACAAAAAACATGTTTAGTTGATAGCTATGCACATCAAATGGATTATCTTGATATGTTTGTTTAGTAGCAAGGCAGGTTGTATTAGTTTAAAATGATTTAAAGCAGTTGGTTGTCTTCCAGTACTGAAAATAAAAAATAAATTCACAAAAAATGTTCCACCTTCTACCAAATTTAGGGAATAACCTAGAAACAAGGAAAGGTTTCCTTTGTAGCTATCGCAGGTGCAATAAACTAACAAATATTCTTGACAGCAACATGAACTCCTGTCCTGATTGTTGTATGCAAAGTAGGTTAGGCTATTAGTGTGCCTCTGCTATATCGGGGAAATATGCAGAGGCTTTGTGTCAGTGTCAAATAAATATTTGTTATTGAATGTCCACGCTATCTGTTGTAACATGAACAAAAGACCAGTGTGGTTTGGGTCCAAGTGTATTTGTACCGTAGGGCAACCAACTGCTTTAAATGACAAGAACTCAATGTTATGTAATAGATATGTGTACATCTAACATTCACAGGCAGTAGCAATTAGATATTAATATTCTAGCTTTTAAAATGAAGATGGGAAAGGGGCTGGGAGGGATGGGGAGGGGAGGTGGAGGGTGGGTGAGGGATTGGAGAGGGGTGAGAATGAAAAAAAAATTACTTGTTAAAGAGGTTTTTCCTCTGTTAATTCTTCTGCATGTAAGAACTTTTGTCGATCTTCCTAGTTATTTCAGCAGTTTGTTTGTTTGTTTCTTGTTGGCTTTGTACGTTTCAAATATTAACATATAAACATATATATATGCATATGCATATTTTCTTCTTGAAAGATTATTTCCTGGTCACTTTAAATTTAGTTAAAATAATCAAAATAGTAAATGACTAACATAATAATGGTGTGTAGTATTTGCAGAATTTCTGCACAAAAAAAGCCAGTTCAGTCACCATATCACCGAACTAAATCATGACACCAGACAATGACAATACTCAAACCGAACAGGCACACAGACAGGTTGCCAGATGACAAATATGCACCAAATAAAAAACACAAACCTAATATGGCAGATTAAGATCATGTACTACTTATGCCCAATAACCGCTATTTATCTATACCGACTGCTCCACAATGTGAGGACAACAATTTTTATGGGTTTAGTTGATCTAATTATAATACCACTCCATCTCCCACACCCCTCCCCCACCTCAAATTAAACATACAATTCTGATTCTATGTTCACGCAGGATGCAGAACTGTAACAATCCGCCTCCAGAATATCAAAATTATGTCTGTTTGATCAACTGTTTTATCGAACAATTTTGTTCCCCTTTTGGAGGTTAATTTGAAAGTATGATGTGGATAAGATCTCATTACATACATTTTACAGTCTTCAATGCTGAGCCCAGCTGTTTTAAGTGATTGGTGAAGCTTTCTTAAGACTGGCTTGTAAAACACAAGCAATCCATCAATAGGAAATGGAAAGTAAATAATTTTTTTTTATTCTCCATTAAAATGATGTATGATAAGTTGATGGTTCTGACTAATAACACCTTGACTATAACAATCACCCCAACATGTTACATGCAAGTTATGGTCTAGGTCTATAGGCACAACTGCTATTAGAGTGTTTTGGACCTAATTGGTAGCATTCTGCTTTTAGCTTTTAATAGTATGATACCTCTTTTTCAAGGTACTAAAACATGTTCTACATGTGGTCCTCCAGATATAAATTTGTTAGAAAAATGAGAAATTGCAAACATACTCCAGGATCTTTCAACTTTCCAAGATTTGCAGAGATTTCTACTTATATCATTTGAGGTATTAGTTACTTGTGTATTTGTTTGACATGACAGGATTTGAAAATACATAAAATTGTATCATAAACCATTAGTGTTTTACTTAAAAAAACTATTTTGTCCCTTAAAATTGTGAATATGAAAATACTTGAGGAGGAACATGGAGGGTGGTGGATGGGTAATTATATGGACGACAAGATAATTGAGATAAATAATATGAGCTAGATATTAAATGGAGATGACAATGCAATGGCTGGAATTTTTTTAAATTGTGTTAGCTTTGAAGTAATATTGTACATGTATGATATGGAAATACAATGAAATGATTTAGCCAGCAAGTAATTAAATCATACATGATGACTGCAAAGTGACTAAAGTAGCTAATTAAACAAAGCTTCATGAATATTCATCAGCTGTTATCTCGATTGAGCAAGTTAAGCACTGTCATAATACACTCACTATGCATACTGATTTTTCAGTAACATTTTATTTCACTTTTTTTTATGTTATGATATACTCTCTATATTTTCATTTAGTGAGCAGCTGAAACTTTAAATTGCTATCAAAAAGATGTTTCTTTGTTTCTATTGTAATTTACTTTACATAAAATAACAATCAATTTGAATTTCGTTTTGTTGGATTTTCTCATAGTTTTGTTTCAATTTAGTGTATACTCAGTGGTGAAGAAGTTGAAACTTCTCTCTGTAGTGAGCATTGTGGTCAAGTGGTTATATTAAAGGCAATGGACTTGTGCCAGCTCTAAGGTGTGTCCTTGGGCAAGGCACTTTATCTCCATTACCTCCTCTTCACCCAGGTGTATAAAGGGAACTTGATTGAATTGTGCACACTTTGGTGTGTGACAAGCTACCAATGACCAGGGGTTAAGTTGTAAAGCTGCATGAGGGGGCCTTGGCCTCAAACAAAACTGAAAACCTTTAACTTCTTCTCTAGAACAGTTTTTAAGGTGCCAACTTTAATATTAAACAATGTTCTTCTTTTCATATGCTATGATACAGAGAGAGAAAGTGTCTACTTGATAAGCCATGACAGAGACATAAACCAGATCAGTAGTATAAACCTAATTCACCAGTCATATAAAGTCTACTTGTCCAGAGAAAGAAAGCTGCAGAATTTCCTTTTATCAAATGATCGTTTATGCTGCTAGTGAAAGGATTGAAATGGAAAATGTACTGATGAGGAAATAAACTATTGTGAAACAATATGAATGAGTTTCACTCAGATGAAATATTGAGAAGCATTTATACTCCACATGAGCTTGCAGGATTTGAAGTCATCCAATATTGAGTACTTCAATCAAATTCAAGCATGCCATTGGTTGAAGTTTCAAATATTCTGTTAGATACTGGAGACTGTAGAACAGTATATTGATTTTGTAATATTATAACTGATTTTCATTAATAATATGAATAAAGTGGATCTGCCTAAAGACAACCTTCTGAAGAAACATGCGAACCTCTCACACACACCCATTATTGTGTGTGTGTGTGTGGGGGGGGGGGGGTGGGGAGCTGGTTTCAGAGTATTGGAAACATGAGAATAATGATTTCAGAAGAATAACTCGAGAACTTGTTAACAACTCAACCCAAAATAATGTTTTAATGTTTCAGAAACAATGACGAAATTCTAGTAGTGAAGCAGAAAACTTTCTATTTAGCAATGAAGACTCACAGCTTAGGCTATATGGACAATATAGAAATATGTATGTAGCCTATCAGATACCATGCA
>JAIPMN010043678.1:0-17590 GCA_020650975.1 Apostichopus californicus | reverse complement strand
GTAACTATACAGGGACTGCCACCAACTAAGGGCTGGATAGCTTGATTGGTTAAGTAGCTTTACAGGGACTGCCACCAACTAAGGGCTGGATAGCTTGATTGGTAAAGTAGCTTTACAGGGACTGCCACCAACTAAGGGCTGGATAGCTTGATTGGTAAAGTAACTATACAGGGACTGCCACCAACTAAGGGCTGGATAGCTTGATTGGTTAAGTAGCTTTACAGGGACTGCCACCAACAAAGGGCTGGATAGCTTGATTGGTAAAGTAACTATACAGGGACTGCCACCAACTAAGGGCTGGATAGCTTGATTGGTAAAGTAACTATACAGGGACTGCCACCAACTAAGGGCTGGATAGCTTGATTGGTAAAGTAGCTTTACAGGGACTGCCACCAACTTAGGGCTGGATAGCTTGATTGGTAAAATAGCTTTACAGGGACTGCCACCAACTAAGGGCTGGAAAGCCTGATTGGTAAAGTAGCTATACAGGGACTGCCACCAACTAAGGGCTGGATAGCCTGATTGGTAAAACACAGGAATTTTAATCCTTATGTCACTGGTTCCAATCCTGTTTTAACTTCAACTTTTAACTTTATTTCACAACTATTGATTTAATTCCTAGTAGACCCTAAATGATTCTTCTACTGAGTTCTCTAACCACTGGAAAAAGAAAAAGAAAATAAAATAAAACTGTTAGCAAACTGCTCATCCACTAGAGAGCCTGTGTAAGAGAATGTGTAAGAGTAAGTTGGCCTGACGTTTCAATCCTAGCAGGATCTTCTTCAGAGGCTAAATGAGAAATAACGTACAGTAACAGAAGGGACAAAAACACGCACAGAATACAGACAGGTTAATGACCATGGTGAACACAAAGAGATAGATGTAAGGGGATTAGTAGACTGGAAGAAGTAGCATTTGGGTCATTCTTGGCCAGCGTTGACTTACCTTGCTCTTCTAGAGACTGATTGAGCTGTACTTGAAGGACTCTCCTCTGTGCCTCCTCCTCGATGAAAGATGTCCTGAGTTGGTCTCGATCAGCTTCCAGCTGACGTATAATGGCTGAAAGCTCTGCGACCTACGAGCAAACAATTGAGAACAAAGAGCCATATTTAGGATTTTGGTTAATTGAGAAACACAATGACTAGGAGACATTTTAACGTGAGCGCTTTGCACATTAGACTTGTTGTTTTTAAAGAAAAAAGAAAGGGTATAAGATGCTTTAACCTTGACAAACACAAGATACATGAATGAGCAAGAAACAACGAATGCAAACTGATCAAACCAGCACCTTAACGTCTCCCACAAATAATATTAATATGATGGCAATGAACAAAATGCAGCTATTTGAATCCTGTGCATCAGAGGACATTCAAGTTTGATTGGATAATAAATTCAAACAGGTTTTTATTGAAACTCTACACCTTCTGCAACTTATAAATTACTTGAAGACACAATGCTTGTGTTAATTTGTTCCATCAACTTCACAAAGAATTCTGAAGCCTCAAGAAACACTGACAACGTCACTTTACCCACAGCACTTTCAAAGTTGAAATACCGAGACCTACCAGGGCCTCATCAACTTTATACAGAGGCGGAGAATTGTTTGTTCTTTTGTAAAGTTGAAATGTAATTTAGTCTTTTCCTGTAGTTTGTTTACAACTACAGAGAATATAGAATATTTCAGTGGCAGACAAAGAGATTTTTGGTTTCTAAGAGGAATATTGCTTAAGCTATCTACTACCCCCCCCCCCCCCTCTTTATACCACCTATTATAGACAAGTACTCACGATATCATTTGGTTCTCCTCCATTGGACTGATTTAATGACGATCCATCTACATCACCCAGGACTGAGACGTGAGCTTTTAGGTTGTTGTTTTCTTCCTCTAGTGCTCTTAGGTGCTCCTACCAAAAAAATTCACATTTAATCATTGGTTAAAGCTACTGATGTTTACAAGCACAGGAAAGGATATACTTGACTTACTAGCACAATTAGAGGATGGAAGGAGAAGGAGGATTTGGGGAATGGGGAGGGGAGAGGGGTGTAAAAACTGTATTTGACTGTAATATTAGCAACATAGTACTAAATGAGGAAAACAAATGGACTCACCTTTTATCATAGCAAATCTTAAACAGAATCTTATAACAAGATTTTCATTTCATTTCCAGATATGAACGACAAGAGTTCTACAGTACTTTACCTAATGTAATGTTAGAAAGCTAACTGATATGATATGAAATATTGTGTGTGTGGAAGAACTTTATCACTATATTTGTATACTCATACAGCACTGTCATAGTAACTTAAAGAAAAAGGAAGCACAACAAAAACATTAATAAATGAAAGACAAATAGCAACAGGATACCTTTGTAGATAAATACCAGTGCCCTGTATCACCCCCCCCCCCCAGTATAAAGTGAAAAGTAAGCTCTGTAAATGTTCACCTACATCTCTTGGGGAGTGGGGGAGGGAGGGGAGGGTTGATCATGAATATAATTTTAAGACATCGCCATTTCTTACCTGGGCATCCCCTAGCTCTTTCTGGAGAGACTCAACGAGAGGTTGGTGGGCGGCATAGTGATGTGCTCTATCTGCCATCTGAGCATGCTGCAGTAATTCCTTCTTTAAAGACTCTAGCTCAATATCCTTCTCGTTAATAACTTCTGTTCTGCTGTCCAACTGTATGAATAAACATGATGATATGAATATAAATCACATCAATGAATAATTATCAGTGAACACAATCATCTCATACGAGACATATATCTCGCACAGTACAGGCATTAACTCACAGGATTTAGTGTTGTATAGTAAAAACCATGAAACTTTATGCTGACCAGTCTGTGACCAATGAGGTCCTTGCGGAAGGTTAGCTCAAATCTAGGTCTTAGTCCAAAAACTTGCTTCAATCTGCTGTTCAGTTCTTATCTTGCAACTACATATCATTGTCACGTTGTTATGATTTATCCCACAGTAGAGTTAACAACGACAAAAAAAATGGAATTATGGCTTGTAAACTTCACATCTTGGTACAGAAGATGGTTTGGGTTTGCACATTTCTGATTCTAACTCAAACTCAACTCCAGTGCATTTTACTCTACCAGTAATATAAATTTTACATTCTAACCCTAATTAGTTCAGTTTAGTTATTCACCCATACCACCTGATGACAATAACAACTTCAACCCATATTTGCAAATGCTAATTCAGTTAGCTGTAATTTCCATCTGGTACGAAGCCTCGTAAGTCTACAGTAACTACTGACACTCAGTTTGAAGGTTGATACTAGTGCAAAGAGCTAACTCAAATATATTACAAACTCAACCAGTTGGCTCTCGCGCAATTGAGCTTAAAGAGTGCTGCCCATGGATTAGGGGGACATTATCACCTCTTTTTGAGAATTCTCTAGTTCTGCTCCTCTGTCTTCCAGTTGCTGCTTACACTCATTTGCTTGATGTTGCTCGGACTGGAGAGAGGTGGTCAACGTCATGTTGTTTTCACTCTGAGAGGTTTGAGGCGAAATATAGACGATGTTGTTAATCTCAACAGATGCCAAGTAATGAATAAATTAGAGCGTTACATGACAATAACTAGACAGTGAAGAAGGCAGAAACAATCAACTCAACATAAAGACAGCTTGTCCTAATGATAAATATTTCCAGTTAGAATATGCTTAAAAATGAGCTATTCAAAAGACAAATTTAAATTTATTCATCAAAATTCTTTTTCTACAATTGGTTTAATCTTTTCATTAAACAATTTCATTCATGTGACAGTAACAAAGTACATTACTTTTTAATTTCTTTATCTTCAACCGATGGTTCAAACAATTTGTTTCATTGGACAACTTTATTTCTTCCTGATGATTGTGATGGCAATTTCTCAAAAACATTTGATTTATTATTCCAATCATTTCTATGTAACAGTTCAACTCCTACTTAGTACTGCATAGTTAAACTATGGCTTTGACTGAACTAAGGGGGTCAAAAAGCACTTTAGGTGACCTGATATATATTTTCAATTTTCAGCAAAAGGTAATACAAAGGCAAAAAGACAACCATCAAAACAAAATTTCTTTTGTTTATATCAAAAGTTTATCATACCATTTACAGGGATTTCTTGTCATAATGCAAAAGTATGTAATACTCTCATAAATTTTGATTTCTCATTCCATTGTCCTTGAACTAAAAGGCAGGGTGATAACTGGATCTTCTGTTGCTAGGCAATTAAGTCGTTGCTAGAAAGAAAATTTTTGATGCACACTGTTGTACACAATAATTATTACAATTTTTCTTTTCGTCTCAACGTTTGAAAACCACAGTATATGGCAACAATTGAAGATACCCCACGCAATAAAAATAGGATGTCAACAGAGCTTTACAATCAATAAACATCCATTTTTGACTTTATAATTTGATTTACATATTTTGGCTTACCATTTTCACAAAGGCATCTTGAAGTTCTTCGAGTTGTGACTTTAAATCTTTGTTCTGCGCCACGGCCCTACTTATGGTCGCTTTGTCGTTCTGTATGCTCTCCAATAATGCCTTCCTATCCGTCGCATCCTCTTTAAATCTGTACACCACACTCTCTAATTCTTCCAGTTTAGATTCTTTCTCCTCCAGAAGCTTACTCAATTGTAAATTGTTAGAGTGCTATCAAAAGAAACAGGACCATCGAAAAAATTATCTATCACACTATCATCTATAACACTATATCGATACAGAAGAAGCTTACAAATATAACCACAACTCCATAACTGAACATTTCTTGTAAGTTAAACAAATTTTTGTTGGAATAAATTAATCAATCAAATTGGGACAAATGTAAACTTTACAACTATTTAAACAAGATGTTGACTAGCATGGTGGACAGGAAGTGAAAGGGCACATATCAAAATTTATAAACAAAGTTAAGATAATAAACAAAGGAATACTAATTGTGTAATACAAAGTTTTGAAGCCCTAGTCTAAGTCCTAGCCTCCTATTACATAATATCAGTCAGATGTATGCTTAACATACTTAGATATACAAAAGCTGCATTTTCAGCAGCCTTTTAATCTTGCCAATATCAAGTCTATCAGCTCAAAAGGTTGGATTTTCCATTTTTGTAAATTTCACTAGTATTAAACCTCAGAATAGCATAAAGAGCAAAAAGAATAATTGCCTATCCCAGGCAAAAGCTGTGTCTTCCAACAACTATTGAATTTATACTCACCATCAATTTACATGGAAAAAAGTGCCATAATTTATTACTAAAGAAAATCTCACATATAAAGCAAGAAGGTCATAAGGGGATAGACAGAAGAATTTTGTGTCCCACATTTTATTATTATTTTTTATAATACAGTAATAATGAATGTTAATGACGCTACCTGCTCGGAACTCTGCACGTGAAGTCTATTTATTTCTGTGTTTGCTTTTTCAAGTTCCTCAAGTAATTGCTGTGACATCTTGCCTCCAGTTTCTTCTGCGGCTTCCATTGGCTCCACATCTGCTGATAACAAGAATAAGAAAAATTTTTACAAAAAATCTGACGTCCTCACACCAATTCAACTGAAATTTGTTTTGGGTTTTTTTTTTTTTTTGGTTTTTCTTTTTCTTATTTACCTAATTTTTATAGAGGACAATAATATTTCTACGAGAAAGTTTTATTGTGACGAAATTATAATACGGAGACCCTTGACAGTTTAAGCAAACGTTCTAACTGTAAGAGTAGGTTTCAAGGATAAATCAACAAGAAGGTTATAACAGGAATGTAAAAGCTTTCGAAGAACATGTGTCATTATGACATCACAGACCACTTACTGTGGTCCAATCCAGGAAAGAAATCAAGGGATTAGCCAATCAAAACAGGTTACATTCAATCATTCATATCTTGAGTTAGTGACAAGATATTGAGATGGGGTTTTCCACTAACACCGGAACATCACTTTAAAGGACAACTGCATAACATTTGGTTGGTTTGTATATTTGTATTTTTATAAGATACATACCTTTTGGCTGTTTTAATACTTCTATCTGGTCTGTCAGTTCCTTTTGTCTTAATGCTAGTTCATTATTTTGGGACGATAACAGCTGTACCTTAATTTAGAGAAAATAGAAGAAAAAGAAATTTATTAATACAACACCACTGAATTATGAACCTTCCCTAGCAGAGCCACAATGAACATTGAAAATTAATATCACTTTACCAACAAATAATGTTCTTCAATAATGCAAAACTCAGTGAAAAATGACTTAATATTGATCCATAGGAGGAATGAATTACAGAAATAAAACTGGGTTCTCCAATCAGCTCATCTTTTTTTACATATGGACGGGAACTTCCGGAAAATAAATATTTTGGGGCATAAATTCTTTCCATTAAAACTTAAAAATCAATTGTTCCTTAGCTTCATCTATATGTATGGGTAAATATAGGCTACACTGCATTCACTGCCAGTTTGTGCCCATTTGAGATAACCTGTTGAGCCCTTGAGGCTCAGAGGGTGAAAACTGATAGGAGGTTTAAGTGTATGTTTAAAGCAAGAGTATGAACTCTGAAGCAGATTTCATTACCTGGATGCCAGGTATGTTCGTGGAAGACCTATAGAGCCCCTTCACAGAACTTAACCGAACTTGACCAAACTATGGTCACCAAAAGATAGTCACAGCATTGGAAAACTCACAGATTAATTGTTGCTTTAGTTTTGGAGTTATCATGTTCAAAATGTTTTCAGACGTTAATGCCTGTTAAACTCACTTGACCTTTGATATCTACCAATTGTCTACTAATCCCCTTACATCTATCTCTTTGTGTTCACCATGGTCATTAACCTGTCTGTATTCTGTGCGTGTTTTTGTCCCTTCTGTTTACTGTACGTTATTTGTCATTTAGCCTCTGAAGAAGATCCTGCTAGGATCGAAACATCAGGCCAACTTACTTTTACACATTCTCTTACACAGGCTCTCTAGTGGATAAGCAGTTTGCTAACAGTTTTATTTTATTTTGATCTACCAATTTCAATGGAATCCTTGCACTAACCAAGCTAAATCTACATACTAAGTATGAAGTTTTGTTCACAAAGTTTTCAGACTTTGACCTCTGTTGACCCCACATGACCATTGAACTTCACCGAAAACAATAGGCATCTTGTACTCAATAAGACAGATCCACACACCAAGTATGAAGTTAATCCACATTTAACTTTTTGAATTACCATGTTTACAAGCAGGTGTCACATACAGACACACACACCATAGCATAGGTTCCTTTTGACTCCGGCAAGGATTCAAAAAGGAAAAAGGACACAAAGAAATTATTTTAGCAATTAAATCCTCTTACCTGTTCTACAAGTTGCTGGCAGTGTGCTTGTAGTTGGGCTGTGTTTGTTTGGTATTGCCGGGACAGATATTCTCGCTCCGCTGTTAATTGTTGTACAGCTTGTGCATACTGTAGGAAAATAAACATAAACAAGCTTTCCAGACAAATCGTAGTACAACTGAAAGTCAACAGGCTTAGAATATTGAACGCAACAAAGGCACACAACATATACACAGATTACAATAGAATTCTGGTACTCACTAAGGTGAATCTATACACCACATATAAATTTAAATCCAGCTCCTCCACCCCCCCCCCACCCTCCCCACCCCAACTTACCTAAAGAGTGATTAGTTCACTTAATAGACCACAGAAATTGTACAATTTGCAATGTTAAAGTGTTCAAATCCAAATCTGTGAGACAAGAAATATTCTTTACTCTTCCAAATTATAACACCTTTCAACCACAGTTGAAACAAGTCACTTAGGTTTATGTCCAGTCACAAACTTGTATCAATATCTTCACTTCTACAAATTTAGGAACTCCTTGAGTCACGATCCATCACACAGCACTGCTTTTTAATTTTTTATTTGATGGTTAAATAACATTGCATTGCTGAATCTTGCTGTAACTGTCTTGTACCTCAAACTTACGAGCATTTACAAATTATACGTCCATGATTCGGCCATTTTGCAGAGCAGACATTGTCTATTTAAGAGCGGCTTAGATAAGAAGTGACTTACTTGGGCTAGTTTATTCTCTACTTCTACTTTCTCTTCATGCATTCTTTGGAGAGCGCCCTCTGTGTCTTGATTGCTCAGGGCAGCGAGTTGTTGAACTCTCAAGTCTGACATACTTAGCCTCTCTTCTAACTCTTTTACAGAATTTATAAGTTGTCTATTTTCAGAAGTCTGCATAAAAAAAAAATGAAAATTGGAAAAAAAGTTTAATTGGAAAAATCCAATATTGCTGCAAAAACAATTTGAAAATGTTACCCATTACAGCAATAGAAGATATAGTATAAATAACAAAACTACTACTGTGTACTTTTCCACTCATCATAATTCTTTGCATTCAAATCCTAATGTTGTTGACCAAGAAAAAATTCCTCTTTTAAAGTTACTTACTTTTGTTGTAATTTGACTTGTTAGCTCTGAATTTTGCTGTTTTAATTCTTCGCTAGATTTTCTGTATGAACAAAAGAACAGAGAGGTGAAAACTCACAACTTTGGTTAAATCAAATCCATACCCTAACATCACATCTGAAGAGGTGCCACAAAAAAATGGCTTTCTCAAAGGAATGTTAGTTACATCTTGTGAATATTGTACAGGTTTACAATTGTTTCTAGAATACAAAAGTTACACCAGGTGTGCAATTGCAGCAGTTATAAATTAGGGCTTATTTGCAGCAATCATCATAGTGCAATTCTAAATTAGTGGATGGGTGAGGGGGAGGTGAGGGGGGGGGGGGGGGGTGAGGGGGAGGGGTGAGGGAGGGGTGGGGGAGGGAGCAGGATACTTTGTGATATTTAGCTCCAGGAACAACATAGCATACCTTAATTTTCTAACTTCTTGCCGCAAGGACTCCCTTTCTTTGTCTATATCCTCTCTGGACTGTAAAAATAAAACAAGATATTACAATAGTTATAAAAGGAAACTGACAACAGTGCGGAGAAATGTACAGATGACAGATGAGAACTTTCCAATACTCTTTAGTTTCATGTAAAAGTAGGTGGGCCTGACGTTTGGATCCTAGCAGGATCTACTTCAGAGGTATTCAGCCTCTGAAGAAGATCCTGCTAGGATCCAAACGTCAGGCCCACTTACTTTAACACATTCTTTTACACAGGCTCTTTAGTCGATAAGCAGTTTGCTTACAGTTTTTATTTTTATTTTGACACTTTTACTTTTCACACAACAGGTCACAAAAGTTGTCAGGAGTCGTCTCACAACATGATAAATACTATCAGAAATTGAATACCCTGAAAACATAAGGTCATACATCAGAGAAAAGAGGTCCCTCACAAAGACCATTTATCACTCACCTTCTGAAGTTGATTTGTGGAAGAGTTAACACTCAGCAGATTTCTTTCCAATTCAGCCACTCTCTGCCTGGAAGCTTTTAACCTACTTGAAAGATTGTCAGCCTCTTCTGAGTTGGAGAGAAAGAAATACAAAAGAACAAATGAAGAGCTTCCAATATAGATCCAAGAGGCAAACAAAGTTTGAGACAAACCTTTCATGTTCGTTATTTTAGACTATATTTATAATTAGCGCATTTTCTTTTTGACATGAGCCAACATTTTCAAGACATACCTCCCCATTGTTGAGTATGATATCTATCTGTGCCCAAAGAGAGTGTAGGATCACAAGTTTAGTATCTGTTTTTCTGTGTTTATAGTGAAACCTGCAATCGGACTTTAACCCTCTCTTTAAATTTACAAACCTAACATACTCATGCTATCATTCCATTGTATTTATACAACTAGTTGGTTCACTGCTAAAATAGCAAAAATATATTCCACTTCTAACCATATTCACATAAGTATTAATTTAACTCTTGATAAACACTACAGACTATTTATTCATCCCAAAACGGTTGCAACTGTCTTCTAACTAGCCTTACCAGATAAAGTAATAACTTTTGCCCCAATTCTTATATGCAAAGTAGGCATGGAACCCTGCTAGAATAATTGTTGATTATCATTGAGAAGAAAACAGAGCTTTCCACGAGATTCTAAATATCTAATCTGACATTAATGCAACAAAGAAAAGAATACAATTTGTGCTAAAGTTGTCTTTGTGTGACAGAAGCCATCACCTCCTTTAATTTCACATCCCACTGGAAGCTACAGTATTTCTCATTTTTAAAATTGTAAGGAATAAAGGAGTTACACCAACAAATCTGTTGAATGGTCCTCACCTGCTTTCTGTTTCAAGTGCCCTCGAGCCTGGGATGCCAAACTCTGCAGCTCTGACTTTTCAGAGACTAGGATGCCTATAGTTTGAATGTGAACTTGTAACTGCTCCTTCAGAGCACTCTGCTCTTTGAACGTTCGCTTATCAAATTCTTGCCTCTCCTGAAAAGGAACAAATTTAGGGGAAAACTTCAGGTGTAGCTCCGTCAGATATTTACGATCTCAAGGTTAAACGTGACGGTGATGTTGTGGAAGAGAATTTAATCATCAAATATGTAGAAATGTTCACATGAAGTCTACAATTTGGTTTATCTATTTAACCAATACATATCTTGCAGTATTAAGAGCACTATGAGGACAGAACAAAACATAAATACAAATCATCTGAGACTCAGGATTAAAAATGCAGTAAGAATTAACTGATAGCCAGAAATAGTAATGCTAATGAAATTCTAATCTCGTAGATCATTGCAAAGATGAATCACAAACATGAAATTGACAACAACAAAAATACAAACAAATTAAAAAAAAAGAATGAATAAATAAATAAATAAATCAATAAAACTTTGTTATATTTTCATTGACTAGTTTGCATTATCTCCCTTCTGGGGCAGTGATTTGTTTATTACTTGATTTGAGATTATTACCTTTTCCAGCTGATCCTGAAGTTTCTTACAATGGTTTTTCTGTGAAAAATAAAAGTGTTGAAAATTAAAATGCATCAATGCGAAGGTTATCTGAGTAGTTCTGTTCTACCTGGGCACATCTGGCAGAGTGCAATGGCTAATAAGAAACAAAAAACTCACATGGAATCGTAATCGGTGCTCATTAGATATATTAACACAGGATATTTTTCCATAAATTATGAAACAATGTCACTTTATAGTTTCTTTTTCGTAAGACCTTACGAAATGCAAAGGTTATCTGAGTAGTTCTGTTCTACCTGGGCACAGATTATGAAGAATCTGGCAAATTGCAATGACTAATTAGAAACAAAACGCTCACATGGAATCGTAATCGGTGCTCATTAGATATATTAGCAGAGGATATTTTCCCATAAATGATAAAACTTTGTCACTTTATAGTTTCTTTTTCGTAAGACCTTACCAGTTCTTTGATCTGAATCAGGAGATCTCTGTTGGAATGAGCATGTTGGTCCACCTCAGCAGCGAGTTCTTGATTCCGTACCTGAAAGGAAGAGGACATTTGCTGATAGAGGGAGTCTGTAAACTGATACTTTATTTACCACAGTATGATCTTCTAAAATATGAGAAAAGTATAAGTGTTAAAACATTTATCTGAAGAGATATTTTTGAGAGGATCATGGATGTTAACAGGGAAAACTACCTTTTCACTCCCTTCCAAACCCCTAATAAAGTTTTGCAGGTTTTATCAATACTCTTCCAACAGAAATGTATGCTCTTGTTGTCCGTAGGAACTTGAAAGTGGCAGTATACAGAGGGGTTTATATGAGCAAACATGTGCAAGCCTTCTTCATAATAATTACACTTTTCATTTCTTTTTCATTTTTTTTTTCTTGGGAAGTACAGTAAGTACAGTAGTGTAATATTCTACAATAATTTGTTATCTGTAATCAATTCTTGCAAACTATTACATAACTGATATATTTTTTAACAAAAACACAATGTTACATTCATAGATATTTGCTTTGCTAATGATCCACTATAGACCTGAAATGGTAATTTGTCAAGTAAAGATGGCATATGGTCCAAAAACAGAAAAAACAATTTAAGACTTAATACTCATGGGATGTTAAACCGGGGTGAAAGTCCTTATTTCCAAGACCTAAGGCTTGCATAACTTTGCTTTATGTAATGCTGTTATTACTTATTATGATAACAACATGACAACTGATGCCAAAACAAAGATATGAGGCTACTAGGTAAGTACACAATGTGACTCCCACCTGCAGAATCTGTAGACTTACCTCAAGTTCCTTTACATTGGAACCTCCATAATCAATGCCATCTGTGCCATTAACAAGAGGTGTCTAAGAGAAAAGAAAAAATGAAAAAGAAGGGTGGTAGCATATTAATCACCTCTTACATTTTAAGTGTTTCAAGTATAGATTTCCATAGCACTTTCCAGAAGACTGACAAATGTTTTACTCAGCAAGTCAGTGCATTCTGAGCAGTTATTAAATTTCAGCTGATGTTGAATATATTTTTATGGAATGTTGCCATCAGCTGTAGCTGTTTTAAGACCAAAAAATATATTGTTGACTGTCAATCTTTAAAACAATAACATTTAAAATCAACATTATCTGGTCACACCTTTCACTCCCATGTTTACTTTACAAAATCTTTGAAAAACCTTTTTTCTTTCTCACAATTTGTGACACAAAAATGTACCTCATCTTCATCCCACTACAATGATTACCCTAAACTGTGATGATAGAATATAGTTTAACTAAACAATAAAGTAGACATCTATAAAACATCATACAAGTCTGTCCCTGAAATTATATACAAATTTATAATAACATACTGAGAAATTGTAACTCTTACATTTATCTGCACACACACGCAAAGAATTTCAATCCACACCTGCTTATTAAAACACCTGCCATAATGGGATCTTTCACAATCTGAATTGATCACGGAAATCTAAATGCTACAAAATAATGTGCACCTTGGACAAAATCAGAGATTGATGACATTATCATGAATTAATCACACGACAGTTCATATTCTATGCAACTTACGAATGGTACCAAACCTAAGTTTGGACAGATCAGGATATAATTTAGTGTTGAAGGTTTGTGTAGCATTTTTAAAGGTTCTGAAATTAATTAAGTATACACAAAACTGCTATACATCCAATCCATGGACATTGTATTGCAATTGGACCATACTCCATAGCATTTGTGATGCGATACTTTGATCAATTAAGTATTCCCTGCAGATATACCTATACAGCTCCTCTTTGATGCTAACCTTTACTTTCATAAATTACACACATAATTTCATCATGGTTTTGTGGCGTCACAAAACTGATGTCATTTTACCGCACTAACATGAAACACTCAAATCCTTCCAAAACCGCATCGTTCTGTTTTGGATACCAAAGTGTAAATATAGTAAGATCTCTGATGGTTACCTCATTCATAAGTCCATTCAGTTGTCTGGAGAGCTGTCTCAGGCTTTCCGCAGAAGAAAGTGGTCTATCAGATAGAAGAGTATCAATTCATGATGCACAGTTGACATATTTGCTAGTTTTGTTAACCTAAATTTCTTTCATTATTTCCTATTATGAGTCATTGCCGGGTGGTATGCAATGAATGTAACACCACATAGAGATACCAAACTATTTTATTGTCACCTGTTTTCTTAATTTTTTGGTACATATTGATGATAGTTCTTCTACTAGCTCAATAATACACAGCTATGATCACATTCTAAATAATCTTCCAGAATTTACAACACTAAACAATTTAAAATGTCATTCCATTTCTGTCATTGAAGAAGCTTATTAGCATTCTGCTAACATTTACCTTCATAGGAAATTACATAGTGTATGACATATAGTTGATCTTACAATAGAATCCAGTCAATCTTGGCACACAACTCGTATACGTCTGACAAAAAAAAACTGGTATATTATTGAAGATACATCGGGTGTCCATTCGGGGTATACTAACTTAATAAGGTTGTAACTGATGAGTTGCAGCATGGCCATGATGCAATGAGATCTAAGATTTATACAAACCTTGAGCCAGAATTGTGAGACTTCTCATTCGGTCCTTTTGGGGTATCAGTTATTTTCTGAAAACAAATAAATAAATGGAAAAAAAATCAGTGCTAGGCATGACCGGCAAGTGGACTAAGGAATTAAACATGTATGGGATACTAGAGGCAAACTCTATGGTTGAGCTGGTTTGCAGTTTCATTCAGAGGTATCTGCAGTTACCTGACATAAACTTTTAGAGAATCGGTTATTACCTTAAGTGTAACTTCTGTCATAATAAACCTCCTTACTGCACATCACATACCCATACCTTCTATCTTAAACATGCAGAAGAATAACTCCAAGTAACAATGACCATCACAGAGGCCACAAAAATGCCAAGCAAGAAGTTAAATAACCTCTCCATTGTAGAAATGAAACACTCGCTGTGGAAACAGTTTATGTAATATATACTGCCTGCCTCTCAGTTAGTATCGCTTTCAAACCCTTCCACTATTGCTAAAGCCATGTCATAAAGACAAAACTCACTTGTGGAGGATTTTGGCTGTTCGGCCCATTCGGCCTTCCGTTCACAGATACTTTTGATGGATTTACTGACTTATTTCCTTTCGCATTTTTCCCAGCCTTAAGAGCAGCTGGAGCACTTGATGGGGTTTTCTTCTGTTGAAATTTCTGCAGCTGTGGATTTTTGGAAAGATGAAACAGTTTTAATTGTTAATTAATGAATTTGGCTACCATCACTATGTGAAAGAATTTAAGATGGGTCTACCGTGGATAAAATTCCATTTTGACCCTGTTCATTGCATACAGCCAAATTTGCATGTTTACCCTATGTAACTCAAGAATGTTTGGAAGGAAAACTTGCATGCACTGAGAGCTGTTTAAGTGGGTTGACAATGCTTCAGTATCCGTACCGCCTCACAGATCCTCACACATTTGCTGGATTTGCTTACAAGAAGTGTATCAATGCCATTGGTTGTTGATTTTAAAAGTGTTACATAGAGAATGCAAAACAACGGATGGCAATGTTCTTACTTTCAGAACAGTTATCCTAAACAGAAAGACTTGTTCAGGTTATATGAGGCAACAAGATTAAAAGTGCATTGTGCATTCAATGACTAAAACATGAAAATTTGCAACCACTTAAGACAAAATCCTACCTATGAATCTTTTGTTCATAGATCAAATCATGGTGTACTGATGTCAAGTCCTACAAAGGCTTACATTTTTGTAAAATCTGATCAAACCAAAATCAATGAAATCACGATCTAGCCTACATAGAGGGATTGGCAACTCAAAGAATGAGTAATTTGTAAAACACTAATTTGTGGTGGTCAAAATCTCACCGAATCTGAGAGAATTAATATTGTAATTACCATACACTCAGCACAAAAAAAATTAATGTTTTCTGAATTTAAAGTTTAACTCAATTGTTGATAGATTTTAAAAACTGCAAATGGTAACGGTTACAATGATGTGATGCTAAAATATTTCAATAAACTTCAATATGATTTGTAATCCAAAATACTGCACAACTGTTCCTTGTAATTTAAATGATGATTAATTCAATCCACAGGGATAATTTTTTCGGAAGCTTGAATGGAAGAAAAATAAAATAATGGGATTTAATGCTAACTGCAGCAAACAACTTGCTGTTATGCAGGCCTTTAGAAGCCCTATGCTTAATTCTTGTTATTTCGGCCATTCGGTCCTACTAATTACCTATCGTCAGATGTTTTGTAGGCCCTATTGTCAGTGGCGGAGCTAGGGGTATTGGTCGGGGGGCGAGAATGGTCTGTAGGGGCGCTTTCGACACTATCTAAGCGGAGCGCCACGACAGGTTGGCGTGGAGCGTACAGACATTTTTTGAGTAAAGATACTCCCTAGATCGCCGGAAATGACCCTTTCCGGGCCTTGCTAATTTGCAGATTTCAAAGAATAAATAGGTGTCATCGCCAACAAAATGTGACAAATGTCAATAGGTAGATGAGAGCCCAATAAAAAAGTCAATAATTGCGAATAAGTAAAAACTGGTAAAAGCTGAAAAGGGCGCCAGCAGTCCATTTGGGTCCGTCAGGGGGGGAATCCGCCCCTCCCCTGACTGTATGGACGCTCCGCCACTGCCTATTGTCAATCTTTCATGAAATGTCAACATTAAACCATTCAGATAAAACTCAGAAACTGTGACTAACCATGTTAACCAATCCCACCGCTGTACATTTGTAAGTTGTACTGTTACTCTGTTACTCTTATTTGTAAATTGTACTGTTTAGTTAGGACTCACTAAGTTGAAGGAAAGCCTACGTCGTCTAATACTACTAGGCCTAATAGTAATAGTATAGTTAGAAATAAATCACACAGCAAAATATGAGATCTCACCATTGCGATTGTCGTCTAAATGAGTATGTGTGCTCTTAGTATCCTACCAGTACTGGATACTACAAACCTTTAACTCAGTCACAGTCACACTGGCAACACTGTCAGTCACTAATACTAGGTCTAGCCTAGGCTATATTGAGTTAGAGCACCAAACGTACTGAACGCAATAGGCGTAACAGTAACGTTAGGCTTACCGCAAATTTTCGTCGAACATTCAATGGTAATGGTAGAATTGGTGACGAAAATTTCATTACATCAGATTGAAATATCGAAACGAGTCTCACTACCAGAACTGCAATCACACATTTATTTTACCCTTGTATCAATTAATGATGAGTACCCACCTTTTTCCTGGCGGCTGCTAGTTTCTCTTGCCTACTAACGTCAGCCATGTTACTAAAGTTTGTCCGCTTAGACACCAAAAAATTAATTAGCAATGCACATCCCGCCTTCGTGGGAAAGTAGTGTAAAGAAGCACTTAATAAAGCATTGCAGTTTTAGCTAGCGGGCTATTAGAATAACCTTGCTTTAATACCGACATAGCAAATGTGTAAAAATGATTGCTCTTACTTCCAATTCTATCAGCAGTTAATAGTAACCCAATGTGAATCTTCTAAGAAACTTATATTTGTCTACTTCGTGAAACAGGTTAGCGACGATAAGTTTTTTCTACGTCTAGGTGGTCATAAAGACACGTAAACAGAATGATGTCGAAACAGCTGACGGTTTGCTAACTTAGCTGTTACTTGTTAGCAACAGCGCTGCAGTCAAGTTTTGATATGTCTGTTTACCAGAACTGGATATAGTGCTTATGTGATAAAGTGTGGGAATTTTTAGCCTTGCAAATAACCCTAGATATTTTGTTGGGTGGAGCTAGCTCCCTGGTCCCTGGTTTGTTTCCTTTCGTTTATAGTTGTCACCAAATTTTGTACATGCTCTAACATGTATTGTGAACTTAGTAAAATACTGTAAGTTTCAGTTGCTAAATATCAAGTTAGAAATACTTTATAAAGAAAAGTTTTGATCCTCACTTGGAATTTAAGGAGAGTTTTCTTTGTGAAATGTTGCCCAGCAGAATGATGCCCCAGTTTTTTTAAACTCCAATCCATGAACCTAAGTTCAAGTCTGATAGCCTGTCAGTATTATAAGTTATATAGCCATGATTACTGACTCAACGATTCTCGGCCCGCCATTAATTATTCATGCATGGTTACCATACGTCGAACGATCCGGATTCCCCGGACATGCCCATCTATTTCACAGAATCGTGTGGGCATA
>JAIPMN010043677.1:0-12521 GCA_020650975.1 Apostichopus californicus | reverse complement strand
ACACTGTTTCCGATTTGTTTTTATGTAAATGAAATGATATCACAAAATCTATAAACCGGAAACAGACTGAACAAAGAATGAATAACACACTGATCGTTATATGATTTGCATCCCACAACTGTTATTGTAACTTGATTGTAGTATATATAAAAACCAAACTTTATCAAGCAGCACGATACCAGTATAGTAATAAAACGAGAATTGAGTGTAGCATATATAAAACCAACTTTATTGAGCAGAAAGATACCAGTATAGAAATAAAAAAGGGAAATTAAACTAAACGTTAAACATGGGTTCTGGAGAATATAATCTGATTGAATTGTGATGAGGGTAGTATATGGTCTCTAGCTAGTGCACACATCGGACATACCAGTTTAGCTATAAAAACGAGAATTAAACTAAATGTGAAACAAGTGCGGTGAAGAGTTTAATGAATTGTTCTTACGGTGGTATGGGTTGTTATAGTTACAATGTACACACACACGCATACATACGCACCCACACTTACAAATAAACATGAAACCAGTGGTCGATGATCATTGGTCTTTTGCGTACAATCAGCTGTTCATAGTGGTAATGAAGAGACAAAAAAAAACAACATTAAAAGCACTTAAAAAAAGAAGGCAGAATAACGTTTAGATTCCTATAACACATATTATTTTGAGAAATGATTTGTGTAACACACGAGGATCATCACTTAAAGTGGCTGGACTTATTAGACTAACACACATACCACAACGCAACAGGGAACTGATGGCGTTTCATGTTTACAAAGCATCTTTAAATTGGTCATGGATGTATCTTGATTGTCATTGTCATGGGTGCTCTGTCGTGTATTTGAAGTTAAAAAAGAACATGTTTTGTACGAGTTATTAGAATCTATAAAACAGTAAATTAAGATTAACAATTAGGACATGCGCTGATCACCCGAGGTCATATTCAAATTAAACTTAAAATTGCATTCCATAGATATAACATCATCTAGAGGCGATTGTCTTGTAAAAGTGATAAAACTGCACGTCCTTGTTCTATTAGTACGCATAAGACTAGAAATCGAACCTAAAATAACCTTTAACATGATAACAGAAGGACAAGGAGAATTATTAGATCTTTGCTATTTTTTTAAGCCTAACATTGAAGAACTTTGTCATCAAATATCACTCGAGATTCCAATCTACTTTAATAATGTCTTGATGAGTTACTACACAAAAAATATGAATATTTGAAAAAGCACTGTAGCTTTAAACGATGTCGATCTTTTAAAAGTCGAAACATTCAAACGAGCAAAAATATGGACTGTAAATAATTATTGGATGATCTCCTCATTTTAGCAACAAATTTCTAAAATAATAATAATAGGCCTATTAAAACGATGACATCAGACACAAAAGGTAATTTGATTTGTCGTCAACCATCTTACAGCTACCAGTCCAGAATATATTTTTACACCACATTTAATTTTTTAGAAATATCCTTTCAAACATTTGCGTCTCATCATAACTTTGGCTGGTTGGAGTACTTATCAATGACGTCAGTAATGATGTTGATATGTTGTAAACCATTAAAAAAGACAACAATCGGCCTAGTATGTGTTTGTACACTTTTTTTTTTTAAATATTGATGACTGTTTTCTTGTCCCTTTACATATTGACATGATGACCTTAAAACTTTTTTTTTATAACATTGAAAAACAGATGGCGATTCGTACTTATAAGTTTATTTACATTATTTTGTTCATACGTATAAGATCAGTCTGTAACTGAAGTATGATCAATCGATCTTTTGAACAGAAAATCATTTCTGTTCTTCAATCAGCTGCTGTTTCTCTTTGGTGGTTTGTTGTGATTTGGCTTCCGTCTGTTCATTTTGCTTGAAGAGGTTGATGATTCCAACCCCGATGCACGCAGAACATATCAGTAAAGCCCCTAGAATTGAGGACAATTGTAATGGAATGTCTAAGAATAAAGCTTGTCCAGTAAACACTAAAAAGACAGCAGTTGTTTGTATGATAGCCACGGCCGATGCACTGATTAACGAGGATGCTATGTACATCAACTGAGTCCCAGTGAAAGTGGTTAGACCGGGTACAGTTAACAGCAACATGTCATAAAGCTTCACAGGGAATTCCCATGAATTGCTAAATGTGGCCACGAGTACAGATAATATCGTACATTGTACCAAATAAGACAGAGTGAAAAGAATCGAGTCAACATCAGAACTTGCCATAAGTTGGCGTATTGAAATTGATGCTGCGTACGTTACAGAGCCGAGTAATGCGCATGGTATCCCAATAAGCCGCCGGATCGCGTAGATATCATGCCCATTGTCATGGGCTGCACTCGAAATATTAGATTCGCTGATTAGTATCACGCCTGTAAAAGACACCAAACTTAACAATAATTCCAGTTTCATCAGCTCCTTTTTACAAAAACAATTGATGAGGACAGCAAAGATTGGCATAGTGTAATAGATAGCATCGGCATTTCCAGGACCGATATTCATGATTGCATACAACACCGAGCACTCTCCAATTGCTTGTAGTAATCCACACACCCATAACACAAAGACATCGTGTGTGGAATGTCGGAGATTTGGTCGTTGACAAAGACAAACAGGTAAACAAAAACACAGTCCTATCGAAGAGGTACTAACTATTACCATTTCTTGATTAGATAGTTCTACTTGTAGTCCGTAACTACTCAACGAACCAATTGCAAACATAACAGAAGAAAGTAATGCCAGAACCGGACCAAAGGAGGCGCTAAATAATACCTTGAAGTAGCGTAAAATTGGCGATACATCCGCCATATTTCTTGGTACGTGAAATTGTGGAAATTGACTTCAATAATCTCCCAAAGTCTATACAGATTACAAAACGAAGTTCAAAAATAGTTTTGCCTTTCAAAAAGAAAAGAAAAAAGAAGCAAAAGACAGTTTAAAATCAATTATAAAATGGTATATCTTATCATACAATAATATTCAATCATGTTTAACGAAATATTACATAGTTGCTATTCTATATTCTATGTATATAGGTGGTCTAAGGAGAGAGAAACTCCCCCTTCCCTTTTGAGACATATTTTGATTTTACAAAGCCCCTAGATGTAATATGGTGCATATATTTATAGTTTATTTCCCACTATACTAGTTGTATATTTGAAATTTTATTATGCTATCTGCATCAAAGGGTTGCCAGATTTATCTTTAAGCGACATAACAAGTAACAAATGGTTAATCGGTTCGTTAATGGAGGACTAGACGGCTATGACACATGATCATAGGAGGCAAACTGGATATAACAACTTTCTCCATGTCTAAATCAGTGTTTCTCTCGATGTTCAATACAGCCACGCTGGATAATCTTAAAGTGTCCCCTTGCAACCTGTAATCCCGCCCCTGCTTATTATTTTGCAAATCTATAACCTTTAGCTTACGTATATAATATACGCATATTCAAATTGAGCTAAAACAAAACAAAAGCAAAATACAGTTTAAAATCAATTATAACATTATATATCATATTATACAATAATATTCAGCTATTAAGTGTACCACTATAGGTTCTTAGTTATATTCATTTCAAAGCTTCTAAGACTTTACAAATATCTGTTCACACCATCTAAGCGATTATTATATTTAATGGACTTACTTATGTTTTAAAAGTCTTCACACTCCTCAAACTAAATGAATGCATTACTACGGATCCTGCTGGTTATCAGTGAAAGATATATATATATTTCCACTGACGCGATTTATCGCACACAGCAACCCTGTTCACAGCATCCCTGTATGACAATGGTAACAGCTACTCGCTATAGCTTGGAGCAGAAACCCAACCAGCATATGTTTAATCAGATGATTTTGGTATGATGAACAAACAAACCCTCAAATAAAAGAAAAGCACCCCAATATTTAGAGTAAATTAAGACTTACTAGAATTTAGATTTCCCCTCGCTGTGATAGTTTCCTCCTACAAATTGCTGGTGTTCATGGAGTTCAATGGCCTGTCACATCCTTGCAGAAAGTTGGTATGACTTTGCCTTCATTCTTGGAATGAAATTGCTTTTACTTCATGTGTACCAATTAAGAAGAGTAAAACACTATCTAACCCATAGGCCAACAGATTCAGGGGCTACGATTTTCCCAGGGGTTGGAAATCCTCTGCAACAGGTGTCCCTTGTGTTCACTACTTTCCGTATGATCATATTTCTTAGGATTACTGTACCTCACTAAGTTGTTTGCACCTGATGTCTTCCTGGTTTTTGAGTTGTGTTGGTATTTCCCCGATAATGAGTATGCCGATCATCTGATTCATTTAACCTCCTTATTTGGGTTGGGCAGGAAGTTGTATTATCTTAGGATATTTTCCCACTGGCTTTATAAGAAGGCGAGTTTTAGCAGTGATCTGTGGCACTCACTTGACATACCTCATCCGTCTAGGATATCAGAGACATCATCAATAGAAATTATTCACTAATTTCTATGCAGGTATGAATCTCTTTGTATTTCCCAAAAGTAAACTTTTAGTTAAATAATGTCCTATAGTTACTCGCTGACGGCTCCGAGCACATGGATATATAGGTTGTGTTTAATGTAGTCATACCATAGATCGATATGCTATATATCTCATTTTATAGGTTAACTAAGTGTTTCCCTCATTAGGAACATATAGCCTAATCTGTTTATCCCTATTTCTGTATTGTGTGTATTCTATAGGTTACACTAAGCCTATCTTTTAGGATTTATCTTTGTGTAAAAGTAAGTTGGCCTGACGTTTCGATCCTAGCAGGATCTTCTTCAAAGGCTAAATGACAAGTAACTGTAACAGACGGGACAAAAACACGCACAGAATACAGACAGGTTAATGAGCATGGTGAACACAAAGAGATATATGTAAGGGATTAGTAGACAAGGCATGGAGAGAAGAAAGAAACCAACAGGGGAAGAGGAGAGGTGGGAGATAAACAGTGGAGGGACAAAGATGTTTTCATCACTAAAAATAACATTCTTGCAGAGAGCCAATACGGTTTTAGGACTGACAGGTCTTCATCTATGGCTATACTACAGTTGGTTGAAGAAATTACATCATTTCTGGACAATAACAAATCAACCGTGGGGGTATTCATAGATCTAATAAAGGCTTTTGATACAAATATATCACCAAATTTTACTCAAGAAACTGGATCATTATGGCTTCCGTGGTGTAGTCCATGACTGGCTCTCAAGTTATCTCTCTAATAGAAAACAATATGTCCAAATAAAGAATTCCAAGTCCGGTTTACTTGATGTCTCACGCGGGGTACCCCAGGGATCAATCCTTGGACCCAAGTTGTTTATTCTCTACTTAAATGATATTTGTAGTGGTTCAAATGTTTTGAATTTTGTATTATTTGCAGACGACACAAATATTTTCTGTTGTCATGAAGATATCAATGTGTTATGTAATCTGGTGAGCAAAGAACTTCATAATTTAAGTTAATGGTTTGCATTAAATAAATGATCTCTCAACGTAAATAAAACAAAGTTTATTATATTCTCAACCGTAGAGAGGAAAATAACTTAAACATCTCCATAAATGATCTCGATGTAGAAAGAGTGTACAGTGCAAAGTTTCTTGGTGTATTTATAGACCATTAACTTACTTGGAATGATCATGTTACTCATATTTCAAAGAAACTCTTTTAAAATATTGCAGTTATTCATAAAGCTAACCACGTGTTAAATACCAATATATATTCTTTATATTGTGCTATTTTGCTCCCCTACCTGAATTATTGCGATGAAGCATGTGGAAATACATATAAAACCAACATTTCCCCCTTATTTTTGAAACAGAAGAGGGTTATTCTTTTCGTGTGTCATGCTAAATTTCTGAACTATGCCCTTGAGCTTTTTTTCAAGTTAAGAATATTAAAGCTACATCATATTATAGATTTCAGCACGGGTGTTTTTATGTTCAAAGTTTTTCACATGGTTTTACCTTCAACTCTACAAAATTATTTTTCCTTTGTTTCGAATAAACGATTTAAATGTAATATCTACGTAAATTATGCGAGGACAAGAAAAAAAAAAAGTTTTCCATCTCCATATCTGGGGTTAAACTCTTGAAATCATTAGATATCATAATTAAGAGCACCCTCAACCTTGAACTCTTTTAAAAAAAGGTACATAAAAATCTATTGTCAACTTATCAATGCCAAAATTAATTTCTTACTTCCAGTTTTTACTGTATTGATTTGCGACAAATTCATTTTTTTTCTTTTCTTTTCTTTTTTATATTATTTATTTTTTGTTTTGGAGTTTTGTTTCCTTTCACCAATATCTCTCCCGTATATGTATATATTCATTATATTCAAATGGGGAAAACATGCAATAAGCATTGCGCATTCTTTTTTCTCCTCTTCAATGCATTTGTATAGTTTAAATATTTTATATCAATTCACATGATGAATGTTTTTTTTGTATTCTATTTTCTTTGTACCTGTCTCTCTAGATTGAATTGTATATCAAAATATTCGTTGATACTTTGTTAAACATTCATGTACTGTACACAATTGCTGGAAATAAATTGTTGTCATTGTCATATGTACCGTTATTAAACATGCTGGTTGGGTTTATCAATTCTGATGTGTTCTGCACATCATGGTTTTCCACAAAATACTTCGAGCTCCAAGCTAGTGAGTAGCTGTTATTGGCAAATACAGCGATCGTACATGCTACGAACAGGGTTGCTGTGTGCGATGAATCGCGTTAGTGGCAATAAATATCTCTCACCGATAACCAGCAGGATCCATATAGTAATGCATTCATTTCGTTTGAGGAGTGTGAAGACGTCTAAAACATAAGTAAGTCTATTAAATATAATAATCGCTTATATGGTGTAAAAAGATATTTGTAAAGTCTTAGAAGCTTTAAAATGTAATAACTAAGAACCTATAGTCTGTGGTAAACTTAATAGCTGAATTTTATTGTATAATATGATATATAATGTTATAGTTGATTTTAAACTGTCTTTTGCTTTTTTTGTTTTTTTTAAAGGCAAAACTTTGTTTTGAAATCTGCGTAGCTTTGGGAGATTTTTGATGTCAATTTCCACAATTTCACGTACCAAGAAATATGGCGGACGTATCGCCAATTTTACGCTACTTCAATGTATTATTTAGCGCCTCCTTTGGTCCGGTTCTGGCATTACTTTCTTCTGTTATGTTTGCACTTGGTTCGTTGAGTTATTACGTATTACAGGAACTATCTAATCAAGAAATGGTAATAGTTAGTACCTCTGCGATAGGACTGTGTTTTTGTTTACCTGTTTGTCTTTGTCAACGACCAAATCTCCGACATTCCACACACGATTTCTTTGTGTTATGGATGTATGGATTACTACAAGCAATTGGACAGTGCTCGACGTTGTATGCAATCATGAATATCGGTCCTGGAAATGCCGATGCTATTTATTACACTATGCCAATCTTTGCTGTCCTCATCAATTGTTTTTGTAAAAAGGAGCTGTTGAAACTGGAATTATTGTTAAGTGTGGTGTCTTTTACAGGCGTGATACTAATCAGCGAGTCTAATATTTCGAGTGCAGCCCATAACAATGGGCATGATATCTACGCGATCCGGCGACTTATTGGGATACCATGCGTATTACTCGGCTCTGTAACGCACGCAGCATCAATTTCAATACGCCAACTTATGGCAAGTTCTGATGTTGACTCGATTTTTTTCACTCTGTCTTATTTGGTACAATGTACGATATTATCTGTAGTCGTGGCCACATTTAGCAATTCATGGGAATTACCTGTGAAGCTTTATGACATGTTGCTGTTAACTGTACCCGGTCTAACCACTTTCACTGGGACTCAGTTGATGTACATAGCATCCTCGTTAATCAGTGCATCGGCCGTGGCTATCATACAAACAACTGCTGTCTTTTTAGTGTTTACTGGACAAACTTTATTCTTAGACATTCCTGGTCCTCAATTCTAGGTGCTTTACTGATATGTTTTGCTAGCATCGGGGTTGGAATCATCAACCTTCTAAAGCAAAATGAACAGACGGAAGCCAAATCACAACAAACCACCAAAGAGAAACAGCAGCTGATTGAAGATGAGAAATGATTTTCTGTTCGATTCTGATCGATTGATCATACTTCAGTTACAGACTGATCTTATACTTATAACAAAATAATGTAAAAACTTATAAGAACGAGTCGCAATCTGTTTTTCAATGTTATTTTTTTATACCAGTCTGTCAGGAAAAGCATGAGCATGTTACAAGTTTTAAGGTCATCATGTCAATATGAAAAGGGACAAAGAAACAATCATCAATATTAAAAAAGACACAACCTAGGCCGATTAATTGTCTATTTGAATGGTCTACAACATAGCAAATTAACCCCGACGTTATAGATAAGTACTTCAACCAGCCAAATTGATAATGAGCCGCAGGTATTTCAAAGGACATTTCTAAAATATTAAAGGTGGTGTAAAAATATAATCTGGATTGGTAGCGGTAACTTCTGATGGTTGACGACGAATCAAAATTACCTTTCACTTGTTAAGTCATCCTTTTAATAGGCCTATTTTAATTTTAGAAGACTATTGCTTAATTGCGGAGATCATCCCATAATTATTACAGTCCATACATTTGCTTATTTGAATGTTTCGACTTTTAAATATCGACTAAGCTAAAAGCTATATTGCTTCTTCAAATATTAATATTCTTTGTGTAGTAAAACATCAAGACATTATTAAAGTAGATTGAAATCTGGAATGATATTGATGGCAATGTTCTTCTATGTTAGGCTAAAAAAAAGGCAAAGATCTAATAGTTCTCCTTGTCCTTCTGTTATCATGTTAAAGGTTATTTTAGGTTCAATTTCGAGTCTTCAAACGTCATAGAACAAGGATGTGCAGTTTTAGAACTTTTACAAGACATTCACCACTACATGATGTTATATCTATGGAATGCTACTTTAAGTTTAATTTAAATATGACCTCGGCTGATTAGCGCAGTCCTAATTGTTAATCTTAATCTACTGCTTTATAGATTCTAATAACTCGTACAAAACATGTTCTTTTTGACTTCAAATACACGACAGAGCACCCATGACAATGACAATCAACACGATTTATCCATGACCAATTTGGAGATGCTTTGTAAACATGAAACTCCATCAGTTCCCTGTTGCGTTGTGGTATGTGTGTTAGTCTATAATCCAGCCACTTTAAGTGATGAACCTCGTGTGTTAGCCAAGTCATAATATGTGTTATAGGAATCTAAACGTTATTCTGCCTTCTTTTTTCAAGTGCTTATGATGTGTTTTTTTTTTGTCTATTCATTACCACTATGAACAGCTGAATGTACGCAAAAGATTAACGATCATCGACCGCAGGTTTTTAAGTGGGAGTGTGTGTGTACTTTGTAACCATAATAACATATACCTTAATAACAATTCTATAACATCGTATGCTTGTTTAACATTAAGTTTAATTCTCGTTTTTATAGCTATAGTGGAATGTACTGTGTTTACTTGCGAGTGCGTATGTGATCTGTATACCATGAGACCATATACCAACTTAATTACAATTCAATCAGACAATGTTCTCCAGAACCCTTGTTTTACGTTTTAGTTTAATTCTCGTTTTATTTCTATACTGGGTATCGTTCTGCTCGATAAAGTTTGGTTTTATATATATTACATTCAAGATACAATAACAGTTGTGGCAAGCAAATCATATAACGATCAGTGTGTTATTAATTCTGTGTTCAGTCTGTTTACGGTTTAGCAATTTTGTGATATCATTTCAATTACGTAAACAAAATCGGAACCAGTGTTTATGGTCGATTGAATAAAGACGATGGAATGAAATCCTTGAATATTTTTATATATATTTTTTTTATAGCATATGGGATATTATGGATTTGGTCACCCTGGCCGGCAAAAGTGTGACTGGTTTTTATCCACTGAGGAGCAATCCACGGTTTTCCTAATCTCAAATGGTCTTTCAAATTGTTTTTTAAAAACCAAAAATCCAAAATTGTAATTTGGATATGGAGTGTAAGTTTTAAGGCTTTCGGCTTATTCCACATGCATATGTGGCCGCTTATGCTTCGTCAAATATCTACCTTCCCTTTTATGAAACGTTCTGGTAACATTTTACCTCAAAATTGGGCACACCCTAAGTTGCTATACTATGAGCAATGTCATATTTACCCAATATTTATGATTGTTTTTATGAATAAACTGTTCTAAACACAGTTTAGCAAAAAGTGCTTATGTTTCTTACGTGCTATGTTTCCCCAATTTCTAGCACTATAATATTCTCCAATGTTTGTCACTTTTTTCTACAGTTGATGCTTAATTTATACAGCGATAACGAAACTGCAAATAAAACTCACAGAATAGACCAAAGTAAATTTCTGATTCGCAAACTCCTTTATTTTTCACTTTATATTAAACAATGGCAATTTATACATTTGCTCTTATAGGTACTGACTCTTTGGTTTGTTTTATCGGGTGATATCAGTTTTAAGTGCATCTGTACTTCCTCCCCTCCCCTCACCTCACCTATCCCGGAGTCTGGTAGACCGTAGGGGCGCCACAGACGCCCTCGCAACTACTTCTCTCCACTTCTTCCTGTCCTCGGCCTCTCGTAGGGCATCAGGCAGTTTGAGGCCCGTCTACTCTGGAATGTTGTCCTCCCATCTTTTTCTCTGTCTGCCTCTCCTTCTTCCTCCCGGTACCGTGCCCTGCAGGATCGTCTTAGCCAGTCCTGTCGATCTTGTGACATGGCCATACCATCTCAGTTTGCGTTTCTTCACAATGGTGAGGAGGTCATCGTAGGGCCCGATAGCCTGGCCAATTCTGTTCCTCACTTCTTGATTGGAGATGTGTTCCCTGTAGGATATGTTGAGGAGTCTGCGGAAACATCTCATTTCTACAGCTTGTATCCTCCTTTCGATGTCTGCTGTCAGGTTCCATGACTCACAGGCGTAGAGAAATATGGAGGTGACAAGGGAACGCATCAGTCGGATCTTCGACCGGAGGGTGATGTTCCTGTCCTTCCAAATAAGCTTCAGTTTCGTTACTGCTGATGTTGTCTGTGCAATCCTGGAGAGTATTTCTGGCTTTGAACTTTCATGTGTTACTATTGCTCCAAGGTACTTGAAGCTCTGAACCGTTTCCAGCTTTTCGCCATTGGCCCTGATGTCTACGTTGATGCCATCGCTGCTATTGGTCATCAGCTTGGTTTTTTGTGCATTGATCTCCATCCCGTAGGCTGCCGAGGTCTTGTCGAGGCGTTCCACTAGACTGGAGAGCTCTTCTTCTTTTCCTGCAAGCTAGGGCATCAATGTCATCGGCAAATCGTAAGTTGTTACATGTTCTGCCACCGATGCTCACTGTCCCTTCATGCATTTCCAGAGCACCCGACATGATTTTCTTGAGTAAAACGTTGAAGAGAGTAGGCGAGAGCAAGCAACCTTGCCGGACTCCGACTGTCTGTACTAAGGAGCACGTAAACATTCCAATGCAACAGAATTTACCACTAGGGTTTAATTTGAACAAGCAATATGTGATACCAAAAATTAAAATTGTTATCTTTCACTGCAAAATGTAGCCTATGAATTATGTAGAGTTTGCAAGTAAACCAGGCCAGAAAACTGTGACCAAGAGTTTGATGATGTTAAATAAATACCTGGTCAGAGTGAGGTCATACCTTTTACTACTTTATTTTAGTTAAAAAAGCTAATATAAAAGCTTAATATTGGTGATGTTATTATTATAATTGTTTTTCTTTCAGGGGGTGTTAGTCAGTTTTAATATACATTAATGGTTCCAATTAAGTTTCCAATGCTAGGCCAGGAAAATCTCAGGGCCTGACACACAATACATGGAGGGCTTTTGAAATTGAGCTATTAAATATCCAAGTGGTTCTTGACTTTGTACTCCCTGTGTAAAGGCAGAGTACCTATAAGTTTTTAGCCTTTGTTAGTGTCATATGACTTATAATATACTTTACACCTCATACAGTATCTATGCCTAAACATTAAATTCATCAAAATAACAATTAAGTATATCAATACATGCACTGTATATGAGGACTTCAAAAACCCAACAACAATATGATTTCCCCCACACACCTCATAGTATAGTACCATGGTTGACATTTTCATACATTCTGATGTCTTAAAGAAATGACAAGAAGGTGCTTTACACATCCTCTTGTATCTACTAGAAACTTTAAGTATAAACCACTGTTTGAGCTTTAACCTGACTTATTATGTCCAACACCCTTCTCATCATATAAAAGTACTGCAGCTAGTGTACAGGTAGATGTAGCAGGATTGGCATAATGTCAAGATAAATAATTCTTTTACAATATATATATATATATATCTCTGCTTGCCCTCTGATGGTAGTTGATATCAACCAAAAGAACAGCAGGCTTCAGCATCTCATAAACTGGGACCGATCCCATGTACCACATTAACACAATATATAATGCAAATCTCTC
>JAIPMN010043676.1:0-10214 GCA_020650975.1 Apostichopus californicus | reverse complement strand
ATATTTATATTATTTTTTTTATTGTACATATATATATATTATCGGTACCTCTGCAGCTCTGTCCTGGATTAATTTTCGCTGGTGCTGTTCTTCTACGATCCTTTCTTCCAGATCTCGAATCTTGCCCTTGAGTAGCAAGAAGAAGAAGACCAGGTTACTACTCCACTGTTGTGTGAGTTTTTCATATATCAAGTTAGTGATAAATTCAGTTACTGTATAGCCTTAGTGTAACAAGCACAGAGGAAGCGGTTATCTTTTGAAGAAGGACTTGTGACCAACAATGACCGGTTTGCACGATCGCATTCTTATAGCAGCTTAGACATTCCTTCAAAGCACCAGCTTTTCAGTGAATTTGTCTCATTCTGTGGGAGCTGTTAATGGACGGATACTGTGCATGAATTATACGAAAAATATAATTTGGTTGATTTTGTCCAATCTCCAAATTGCGCCATATGTGATCCAAATTTTTTATTCTAAACATCAATGCCGTCATGCTGGTGGGAGGCAACATTTTCTGAACTTTTTATTAAACGGTTGGATTAAGCATTTAATGGTCGGATCTATGAATCAGTTAGGAAAGGGCTGCATGGCGTTATTCGTAAGGGCTCACAAATATCTGAAAAAATATGACACAGCTTTGCTCAAAGATGCCACAAAGTTGCAACTCGGTGCAAACCTCGGGACTCTTAATGAGCACCATGATTTCTGTGACAGAATAACTTGATTTTTTGGCGGTATAAAAAGTCTCCCAGGCTGGAATGGCAAGCATACATCTCCTAGCTACTCTGAGAAATGACGATTACCTCGGCAGCAGATTGAGTGACCTTTAACCTCTGCCTCTCCCTCTCCAGCTGATTTAGACGGTCCTGTTGAGATTGCAACTCGGTCTCTTTAGCTCGGACGGTGTAGGCGTCGTCTAGATCTCTCTGCCTCATCGCCAGGTCCCGATCCTTCTCTGCTCTCTGTACCAACTTCCTCATATGCGCCAGCTGTTTCTCCACCACCCCGCATCGGCTCTCCGCCTGGGATAACTGACCCTGTAATTCTAGAAGAGAGAGCAAAAAAAATAAAACAATAGCCAAGGATATTAACAAACATGCCGTCAAATATGCATCTACCAGGCCCCATAGAGTACGCTTTGCAGTACAGAAGGAACCTCACCGTACACTGTAATTTTCCACAAGTATTTACATTTACCTCCCAAGTTATTTCATGTACGGTAATCCACACATGGAACTGCGGGACAGCCATGGCCATGGAAATCTTCTTTTGACACCTAATCGACTGGGGCTAACAACTCAGTTTTGGCTACCGACACCTTTTTATCTCACATGTGTTCTTAAAGAGTGAAAGTAAGACACAAATTTTCTTAAAAATTCACGGTGAAAACATCTTACTGACAATACAGCTTTCTCTAAAAATGATCCAGCTACACCAGTGAGATACGTGTGGTCTCTGTGATCATGTTTAGATCCAAGACCATCCCGGTTTATTTTCCTGAGTGTGACAAACGCCCGACGTGTAAACCTGCGAATGTCTCTACAACAATAGCATTCTCACTTCAACTTCTAAGTCAGTACTGTACATGACATGTGGTGTTCTAGACGACCCCTGACCCGTCCAACGGAACTGTACCGTAGTTTCTGTCCCCCTCGCAAACTGATCTTGCGTTATTAAAGTTGACCGAATCATGTCGACCAAGACGAAGTTGATAGCAACCGAGAACTCTCTGAGGGGACTTCACCATACAGGTTACTGTACCAACTGTGAGAATCACCAAAGGCTGAACTCATTGGGCAAACTTCATTAGAAAAGTTTTTTATTTTACTTTTAACCTTCTGCAAGGAATCAAAAAGGAAGAAAGAAAAAAAGAACGAGAAAACAAGAAGAAACAAGAAAAAACCCCAAAGGACAAATTAAGAGAAAGGTTCATTTCACTGCTTAGACCAAATGATGATGATGGCATCGTCCCTCAGTCAGTGAGTTAGTCAGTCAGTGAGTCAGTCAGTCTCTGAGTCAGTCAGTCAGTTCACGAGTTATCACTCCACTGCTACTTTTATCAACAATACACCCAACACAGTAACAAACATTCACACACCCACGCAGTACTGTAGTTTCACAAATTTGTCAGTACAGATGTCGTAAAAAGTTATATCGTCTGAGATCTAAGTATACCTATTGTAAAGACCGTGCTTTTCAGTTGTGGAATGTTTGTAGGGGCATGACATGTGATAGTTTTCACTGCACATTTATGTCCTTTACCAAAGCACGCTGGAGCTGTAGACAGGGTTGCGGGGTGAAAGGGTAATTCTGAAAACAAAATCGCAGACAATACAACCATGGATTGCCATGACAACCTTAGATGTTTTGCGAGTTATTGCAAAGAAAGCCTTTGCCTTTTGTCTTCCATTTAGGCTGTCTCACCATATACAAGAACCAACAGGGTGTATCAAGCAAGGGTAATTAAAAACACCCCGCTCTTTTTAAGTACAAAATTACGGGCCATAATTTTTTCAATGCCGATAATGTAATTTCTATGAACTTTTTCAAAACTTCAAACTCAGGTACTTAATGGCTTACGTATAGAAGCTCAAAAATAATTTGCGGATTTCAAGATGAGGAATCGCCAGATTTTGTGTTGCTGATTCGGCAGTTTATATTGCTGAGAAACAATGATTGCCAGACACCATATTTTCCGCAGATGTTGTACAGTAACTAGTTCTCATGGTTACTGTGCTGTGTTTTTTCATTTTTGCTATCCATAATTTTAACTGTTATCGGCTCTCAATCAAACTGCAGTGAAGAGAGAGCTGTAAGGTCACGCAAAATCCGGCATACAATATGGTCAAAATTCCGTTGAGACGACATAACATCTTGAACAAACACTTTTACAGACAGGGGCTTCTGTTAGGTACAAAAATAATACTGATTCTTTGACTGACAAATGTCTGTTCACTGACTTCATATCATGTGTGTCAATGTTGTTTTAATGTCTACTGGGCAGAAAACTGTCTGTGCCTTTCATTTTCTACCCTCAAAACGGCAAAATTCGCTGGCATTTAGTCAATAAAAAAAAAACCCTGAATTTTGATGCCCGCATTAACCAAACGCTGCAGATTTATACTACTGTACCTTTGCAAATGTGTTAACCAACAGAAGGCAAGATTTGTGGTTCAAGTTCAAATCCATTCCGTGTGTTCCCCACTTTCTTTTTCTTTTATCACAGCGTTAAGAACAGTCTGTTATTTGACCAACTCTATACGATTCCAAAACCTTGATCCATGCAATGAATAGACATTCTATGCCCTCAGTTGTTATGGTCATGCCTAGAAGGGCACAGTGGCATTTTCCGTAAAACATTCGGAAGTCACAACAACGAAAGCCGTCGCTGCCTTACCTGTAGGTTCTGCTGCACCAGTCATTTACTTTTGTGTGTGATCTGGTGGGGGCTGACCGGAACAGATTGTTATGACCAAACATTGGCTACTTCAAGAGTATCGTTACTGCAGTAAGAGGACAAACCCCAACTGTTTCGACAACTTACTGTGCACCCTCCTATCTAGCTAGCCCACCAATCACGATCTTACTTTAGCAGCGAGACCCTATCGACCCACTTCGACGTAGGTGGCTTGTCACCCCGCTCCCTATTTTTACGATTTCAACTGGTTAATGAAAGACACCCAGAGCTGTTGTAGCCTAGCTTGATTGATCAGCCCAGGATAGTATTTATGTTTTATGCACCACACCTAATACCATAGTACTAGGTCCTTAACCTTTAATTTCCTTCTATATATAATTTTTGTTTGCTCTTTTGTTTTTTCAAGTTATTTTAGTGTCTGTAAATATAGCCTCATTGTTTTGACCAAAATAGCAACACTAAAAAGAAAGCTAAGCTTGTGGTTGCAAATGAAATTTCCAAATTGTGTACAAAGCAAGGTATCAACGAGACTACACTGTTTGTGGTCCAATGACTTTTACATCTTTTTTGGGTTTTACAAGAATGGAGTATAATTTTCTCAACCTTACTTTTTTTTTCCCCTCTGTTTAGTCTTTAGACAAAAAACAACAACCCAACAATGACAGAATTTCCAATGGTTCAAAAATCAAAATAATAAAAAAATTTACTTGCAAAGGAAAAGCTTCCCATAATGCAGTGCAATAACTAGTATACCCCAAAGGACCAGATATTATTTATTAGCTTCCACATTTTTGTAAATAGTCTAATTTACATTTGCAACTACCTGTAATATTTGCAGTTTATACAAAACTCTTTCTATTCTATAATAACAAAATAGGGTAATAACTTCACTTACAAAAGAAAAGAAAAACAATGGTAGTTGAAGACAATTGCAGTCCCAAAAAAGGCTTCTATAAATACACTCGCAAACCTTGCACATGTATACAGACTCTAATATCGGTTTGGATGGTCGCACACTGCCCGGAGTAAATGTGACCCGAATCGATTAAGACTGTCGTGACCCTGGTTTTCGAAGAGTGGTGGAGAGCCTTAGTCCGACAGATGACCCTTGCATACTGAATTGACCGATGGTGTGCGCTCTCAACCACTATTCTCTGTAAACGGCCAGTCCTCGTTAAGGCGCATATTCAAACACATTTTTTTTCACAGCCGTGATTGGTTATAGAACTTTATTAAAACTGTACAGTTTCAATCCTGAAGTACCTGCACACAGCCTGACTGCCAGTCCGGAAATTGCTGGATGTCGATTCTCCAAGAATGAAGCCAACGAAACTTTTAAAACTGGCAAAAATCTTGAACGGTGGTACAGTCCACAGATGACTGACCGTGACCAGACTGAACTGGGCCGGCAAGGTTCAGTCAAGTCAAGCCTCAGCAGGGTTCTCAAGTTAGTAAGTTTGAACCAGAATGCAAAAATGCATTGTGGTTTTCGATGATGTAACATTTGCAGTTTGAGCAGTTTTCTTCATGAATCTGACGTAATGTATAGTGAGGGTGTACATGTTAACAAGGTTTTCACATTTTAACCTCTGGTGACCCCAAATGACCTTTAACTTCGACCAAAGACAATAGTCTTCTTGTACTCAGTGTGGTACTTCTTCACACTAAATATGAACTCCTCCCAAGCTTCCCTTCTTGAGATATCGTGTTTACAAGGTTTTCACAACTTGATCCCGGGTGACCCTAAATGACCTCCACCTGTGGTACTTCTACACACCAAATATGAAATTGGTCTGACTTTCCCTTCTTGAGATATCGTGTTTACAAGCTGGGTGTCACAAACGCACTCACACGCAAACACACGCATACTGTACGCCATCATGAATGCAAAGGTTACGATTATCATCGAAACCAAAAATAGCAGAAAATAATTTATTAGTACAGGCTTCAGTAGCCGAATATATACAGAGACCTGTGTGTGCTCTGTACAAACTACAATCGGACACTATTAATGTACAAATCATAAATCTTCGAGATGACTACTCACGGCAAACCAGAGTCTGGAGCCTGGAGGTTGTCCCAGATTGGCATATATATGCTTGCAACAAAACTTGACAGAAAAAAATAAATAAATAAACATTTTTTCTCTCACCTTGAGTACGTTGGGATAGTTCAGCTGTCGTTTCTATGGACTGTGTCTGTTTCTGGTTCAGGACGTCTCGGTACTGGGTCGTTTCTTTTGAGAGCGAGTTCAACCGCCTCTCGGCGGCCGTCCTCTCTAATTCCATCCTCTTGATCTTCTCCTGGAGGTCTCGCAAGGCCGATATGACTAGATATAAAGAATTAAAGTGACCAGTCCAACAGTTGTTCATGCCATATTTACACCTTCCATATATTATAAACGTTCACAAGCCTTTAAAGAAATCGTAACAACCAAAATCATCGCTCGATTTCACTTTTTCACGCGTTCCCTACAATCGCAATATTATGACGAGGTACATATTTAATTTTTTGCCACGGGAATACAGCAAGCCCTTTCCAAAGAATGGGCAAATAATAAATGTCATTAGACGCTGGATCTGTTTCGCAAACGGAACGAGCTGTGTGGTATCGTGATGTACAGCCAGAAATATGTTACTGGACGATTATTATTGACGAAAATCGAGGCAAGTTTTCTTGTTGTATATTTTAACATTAATGACTACGCTTGACACATAATATATCGCATGGATTCAAACAATTTGCAGTTCTGGGCTCAATGAATTGCAGATAGTGTCTCATTCTGTGTATGTAAGTACCGTAAGTAATTTGGGGGCTTTGTTTGTTCCGACATGTCCAGCAACAACAGTTACTGTAGGGTACCATTGTCCTGTACAGTAAATATCTAGGTTTAGGTAAATTGCAAGATACTGTACAATATTCACTTGTATATGTAACAAAAACTTTAATTTCCACTTTTGTCGCAGGAATTTTAACCAAACAGGGAAAAAAAGAGGTTTTCAAAGAAGGATTTTGCCTCACATTTTGCAGATTTAACTTCAAAATTAAGGACTTTCAAAGACTCAGAAAACGGTCGGTTTTTCCTGTTCCCTACCTTTTCAAGAATTTTCTTAAACGATGTGGTAACCATGGGTAACAGTAGGAGGTCAGGGAAAAATGTAGTGTTTAAATTTTGTGTAGCATTTTGAAGTGAAGTTAAATGTTCCTCTCTTTGAATACTTTAGTTCTTGTGTAGACAACTGCTATTCATCTTTACACAGTTTGTACAGCAACTTAACCATGTTGTATAGCATTTTGAGATGCAATACTGGAAGGAATTATTCCCCGGAGGGGCCATTCAATACTCTCAAAACTTGGGAGACTTGCATGTTGGGTATTGTACCTTTACTGCTGCTCTCTGGGACCGCATGGACTTGAGACCTTTGGGTCCTCCCTCCTCTGTGAGGGTACTCATAGTGAGAGGAGATCATCGACGTCTGGAGGAACGAATTGTCATCTCCTGTGACCTGGAATGGCCGCAACCTATCCATTAGTTACTGTACTGCTTCAGAATACGGTACTCGGACTGCGCTACTCTGTGACAGAGAGAGAGAGAAAAGAAAACTTCTCTAAAAACAGTGTCCTTCGATGAACGGTGTAAAAGAAGATTGACAAACTGTGCACTTCTGTACTGTAGCACTATTCACAATAGTTTAGTTGTTTGTGTACAATACGGCCAAAAGATACTCTTTACTGGGGACCTTCTGTTCAAGGACCAATGCAAGGTCAGAGCTTCCGAGTGACCACCCACAACTGGCAGATTAGACCCGTATTTTTTGTGACAAACCCGCCAGCCCGCATATGTACTACAGTACTAGGTAAAATATGTAGGTACATTATATTGGCGATAGTGGCATTAATGGTATTTTATAATATGACGGTGAAGACGATCTCCCTGATTTTGCTCACTGGTTTAGCTATATCAATTGAGCTATGATTTCATCATTAAGTTAATCAGATTCTGCAAGGAATTGATAGAATTACCCTATACTTGTAAAGGTTGGGAGTCAAATTGCTCAAAGAAAACATTTCTATAACTTAGCGCAAGCCTTGAAGATTTCTGTATAATACTATTAAATCAGTGGAATAATCCACAAAAGTGTCTCAAAATACAAAATTGATGTTTCCTTGTTTCACTGTACATAGCAATTTTGGTTCAGGTTTTGTAGATCAAAATTGTGATTGAAAAATTGGTTAAACTTTAGCTTACAAACACTGAAACCAGGCTACAGTGCATATCACAGTGCATCTGTGTTTAACATAGAACACGAATTTAGGTCAGGGGAACAAGCGTAATTAGTGTACACCATCATGTATGTATATCAAACACGTTAATGTTTCCCACTAGGGCCTTTAATGGGTCGTAATAATTAGCATCAACAGGCCCATTTCACGACAACTAAAGACAACAAGTTTAAAATACCATCAAATACAATGGTTGTAATCAGAGTGTATCTGGAAACACGTTTAAAACTGAAGTCCTGGAACCATCGTGCATACATATTTTTCATGGGAAAACTATGTATGCACGATGGTTTCAGTCAGTTTTAAACGTGTTTTCAGATACACTCTGATTACAACCATTGTATTTGATGTTATTTTAAACTTGTTGTCTTGAGTTGTCTTGAGTTGTCGTGAAATGCGTCTGTTGACGCTAATTAGTATGACCGCCTTTAATGACAGGTTATTTAAGGACTTACTGATACTGTTAGGCTAGGCCTAAGTAACTTGGGCCTATAGTATGGCTAGCCTACACAGTAAAGTTACTAGGCCTAGCCTACTGTAAGTACAGTATTAGTAGTAATATTATATCCTACACTAGGCCTAACAATTACTAGGGCCTAGGCCTTATGCATGGACAAGAACCAAGATAAAATATTGGGAAAAGATAACATGAGATGAATTTCCGGCCAACAACTGAGTATTTTCGAATGTCATTGTGTTGCGGTATTTTTTTTTTCAATTTAATAACACATCACCATAGATCCGGGACTTACGTTAAATCTAACGATCAATAGGCCTAGCTTAGGCCTCTGAGGCTCTACGTATTATGTACCGGTACCTATCCTAACGTGGGCATATAAGACAAGCCTACAGTTACATTAGTGTGTAGGCTAAGCCAAAATGAAACCAATCGTTTTTCACTTTCGTAAACTACCATTGGAAAGGAGGGATAAGCTAGGTCTACAGTGATAAGACCTTGTTCTCGTGATTTTTAACCAAGCGCATATCACACTTGGAAGGATAACAGGAGTTGGACGGACTCACAAACTTTGAACACGGAGTTGGAGTTCCGGATCATTTTTGGCTACGTTTAAGTTATTGCAGGAATTCGAAACGGACGCGCGAGAATGTTTACAAAACAGGCGCCCTCACATTTCGAGGTTATGCGTGGCCAGTGCTAACATTTGATTATGTTACTATAATATCGTACCAGGGAGTTCCATAACAACTCCCTGATCGTATCATGCATCGTACCATTCCGTCACTTTCCAAGCCCAAACATCAAAGATAAAGATAGAGAATAATGCTGTTGTCTGTTTTATATTTGTTTACTGCGTTTATGATCATGGGTGTAAAACCATCCTGAATTAGGTTTCTACTTTCAGATACTTGGCATCGATCGACCTATAGACACTTTGGGGTTATACTAGGACACCTCACACCTCCCGTATGCACCCCTTCTCCTTCCATGATAACTACTGCATATGATATGATCTAAAAAAATTATATTTCTAAATATAATTTCGAATATGTTCAGAACAAACCTTCACTTTTATTTTTGTCGGCGATCCAACATCCCGATTCTCCCATCTTAGCCATTACAGTTAGGTATGAAAAAGTAGCCATCTCCGAGAACGAAACAAAATCGTATTAAAAATTTCGGTGAAAAAGCTTTAGTGCCCCACTTAGATAATACGACAACTACTCTCTTTTCCTTTCTAACCAATTCCTAATCATGGTCACTTACTCGCCTCCCCATTACCTCTCCTCCTTTCCATCCCATTTCATTCCATCTCCAGTCCTCTGTCGTCCGCCGGCCCACAGTGATTCCCAACGGTAATGACTACACGATGGAAAACACTCACACTGTTCTATAATTGCTCAGTGCAGTATGTAGCAAGGAAATGTAGCCTACTAATCAAATGTAAAATTCTTAAGATTAAGTTTAACATTTAGTTTCAGATCCATTGGCATGTTTTATTAGAAAGTATGAGTCGATACTCTTTTATTACAAACTAGTATAGGTCGTATATTGGTTAACATTAATACCCAACCGCTAAAGACTACATTGTTCAGTGTACAAGGATGATATACACATACACACGAACACGTTTTTGTTGATCAGCGTGCTGCGATCAATTCCGCAATTCATTTCTGTGTAGTATGTCGATCGATCATGCATGCCGGTATCCAAGGGTTTTGTAGTAATATATTTAGCTACAAATTACTTGCCCACGTAAAGGTTTACCTGTGTCATTTAAAAAAAAAACTTAAAGGGAACACAAGAAATATCTGGAAACTCGCTGCAGAGGGAGTCCTCTGGACCCCACTATAGCTTCGAAATACATCCCTGCAGCCCGAGAGACTGAATTCCCCTCCCTCGCATGTCTTTTTGTGGCTTTACGAGCTACAAGAGAAAAAGAAAATAATAACAATAATAATAATAATAATATTAATAATAATAATTATAATAATAATAATAATAATAAAAATAAAAATAAAAATAATAATAATAATAATAATAATAATAATA
>JAIPMN010043667.1:0-10595 GCA_020650975.1 Apostichopus californicus | reverse complement strand
TACCGTCTCCCCCTCTTTCCTGAGCCAAGCGGTTCAGGAAAGGGGGAGCCGGTACTACAACTTATTGAATAGCGCCACCAATTTCCCTCAAAGACCCCCTCTTACTACTCTTTCATGGAAATTGGTGGCGCTATTCAATTAGTAGTAGTACCGTCTCCCCCTCTTTCCTGAGCCAAGCGGTTCAGGAAAGGGGGAGCCGGTACTACAACTTATTGAATAGCGCCACCAATTTCCCTCAAAGACCCCCTCTTACTACTGATACTAATTGAATAGCGCCACCAATTTCGATATGTAGTTCGATATGTAGTTCTTTTTTCTTAAAGGAATTATTGTAATCATGAATCCCAAATGATACAGTAATTAATGTTTACAATTATTTAGGCTATAGGTTTGATACATTATTAATTTTAACAAAAGAAAAAATATGGAATTGAAATAAAATCTTTTATAAATTGTTTAATATGTATCATATAATAAATTCAAAATATTTAATGGAAATGAATCACTAAGGTAAAGTTAACGTTAAGTAAGCATACATTCATGATACAGGAGACACATTTAATAAATCACTGTTACCCATAATTATACAAGTAAACGACAACAGGGCAAATAATTAAAATCATTAACACCAATAATTTATTCTTATTATTATCTATGACTGAATAATATACCAAGTGGTCCCCCAAAAATACCCCTTCTAAAATTTGACCTCTGCTTTAAAAAATTCCCATTGCTTAATAAATTTCTGTGAAAGGTTGAACAGTATACTTTATGATATGTGAACTAGTTTAAATTCAGTTAAAAGAAAGATACATGAAGACATAGTCATAACGACATATCAAAATAAATACATCAAATCCTTTCTAAATTAATTCAATTTAAATCATCAATTAATTCAAAATAATGAATTGAAATAAATCACTTAGCTTAACATGAAACTGTACAAGACAATGATGAGGTAAGAATATATTCAGGTTTGTGAAGAAGAAATTGTATTATTAGGACCCATGAATATATATTTAAGACAACGATCTGACGTAATACAAATTTCTTTCTTTCTTCTCTCCATCCCATGTCTACTAATCCCCTTACATCTATATCTTTGTGTTCACCATGCTCATTAACCTGTCTGTATTCTGTGCGTGTTTTTGTCCCGTCTGTTACTGTTACTCGTCATTTAGCCTTTAAAGAAGATCCTGCTAGGATCGAAACGCCAGGCCAACTTACTTTTACACTTTTTCCTACACAGGCTCTCTATATAGTGGATAAGCAGTTTGCTAACAGTTTTATTTTATTTTGTAATACAAATAAATAGAATAATTAGAGACAAAAAAAAGTTCACAATAATTAACAAAGATAATCCAATGAGGCTTAAAACTGCAGCATGCACTGAAATATAACATTATAAAGGAAATGTTCATTATATTTTACACATTAGTATTTTACAATATTATTAAAAGGATAAATGCAGGCACCAAACTCATCAATCTCTATTTGTTTTTCTTTCTCTTAACTTTTACCAATAATTAAAAACTTGTACCAACAATTTCAATGTTCATAGGATAACTCTCGCATTTTAGTTCAACATTACCATAAAAGTGCCAAGTTAATGTATACTTAGATGTTAATACAGTAATAACATTATTTTGTACATCAGGTTTTCCACTTTCTTTCGTATATTAAACATTTTCATCGCAATCATCATGGACTTAAATACTTACTAGAGCCTTCAAATCCACGTTTCGTGAGTTGATTACATTACAAGGTAAAAATAAAGCAAACGAACGATCTCTATCAGCTCTGAAACGATGACCAAGGATGGACAATTTTAGATATTTATACGGTTATCGTTTCACACAAAACAAGGAATCTTTTAGGTCTAAATATACACCAAAAATACACACTATAGATATAAGCAAACCTTAACAAAATGGTCACAAAATAGCCCATATAATTAACAAGCTCATGAGCAATGTATGTTACCAACGTTCCAACCTGCATACATAAATAAAAGCTTCACAAGAATTTAGCTCAGTAAACTTAGCTATCGCTGATAGTCAAAATCACATCGCCTTAATAAAAAATAAGGGATGACATTCGGATAAACGCTAGAAGTGTAGTATTTGGTTTCATAAGAAAGCACCTCGACAGTTGTACGGAAATAAGAAAATATTTCATGATATAGGGAAGAAATAGTCAGCTTACCGTAAAGATAATAACGTTAATATGAAGCCAGTCTCACTCAACTTGTTTTTAAGTACCCAAATGGTATTGTGGACAAATCGTCGAGCAATATCCTCTTTTCATAGACCAACCTGTACATCTTAGTCCCCTCTTGTGTAACAATATTACCTCTTTTTCTTTGAATAGTTGACTGTGGAACCGGTACAGAAGTCGATACATTGGAATCTAAAACTATATCTTTTATTTTCTGAAAGTTAATTTCCTTAGAAGTACTATGATTCAGTGAGAAGCCTTTCACTTTGCAGACGTATATCGGCGTACTACTCGTGGGGCTTATCACTTTGTAGGCATAATTCTTTGGCCCGGCGGACACAAATTCATCGATGTAGCTGTTTTTACCATAATCTTTTTCTAACTCATCTGTCATATCACCCAGATACCTACCGGTTGGGGGATCTTTTTCCCCATCTTTACTTATATATATAATAGAATCTGTATCAAAGTAAAGGACGCGGTCATCGAGTTCCTCAAGGTACGAGTACAGTTTGAGTCGTGCTTGCGCTGTTGTGTACACGGCTATGAATATGTTTGTGTTTGGAGCTTGTACATATTCATCAGCTACTCGCCACCGAACTTCTGCTTTTTGCTCATCATAAATATATCTAATATTTTCGATGAGTGTTCTTTTTTCGCGGAACATCTTGTATAGTTCCTCAATATCATTAATAAATTTTGTTTGAGTTCGGTAATTCCTTTGCCCAAACTTTCCCCAAAGTGAATTCAACATCAGCTTTGCTAACATTCTTCTTCCCGGATTCATTTGAATATCATCGTAAGTCAGGTCAATCCCTTCTCTCTCTTTGTATTCATCGATATATTTTCTCTTTTCTTCTTCTTTGTTACATTCAGGAGGCCAACCTTCGGATTCTTGCTTGACTTTTAAGAATTTGTTTACAAAACCTGAAAAGAGATCTTCGCTTGTTTCTTCAAAATGCCAAACTTCTCGTATCTCAGTAATTTGGTACCCCATTTCTACAGCTTTCTTTACCTCATCTGTTACCCACGTTCCTTGAAGTTGTCTCTCTTTCTGATTGTGGATGCACTTCTTGGTACCTTCTTCAGCGCAAGTTCTACAGAGGGGAAAGAGAAGCTTCCCCTTAACTTTGTAAGGCAAGACCGGATGAAGTAAACCGCGTGGTGGTAAGACTGTGCACTTAATGAGTCCTTCGTAGTCCTGCAGTTTATCTACGTTTAAATCTTCCTGAATAATTTTTGGATGGCCGATAGGATATTTACCGTATTTATTCACCCAAGGATAAAGGGAACAAACGTCAATATACCTTATTTTATCAGTGCCGCTAACTTTGTGGTAAAGTTTAGTGGCATTTGTTCGTCCTCCATAAAATGCTTCCTGCGGAATGAGAGGACCTGTCCTTGTATCAGGGTCTGCTAGTTGATCAATGAAAAATTTCATTTCTTTATCTTTCCGTAATTGCTCTTTGTAATCACATTCCCAAATCTCCTCTAACTCATAATCTTCGTTAAGAATGTTTTTGGATCGATCTAAGCAATTTTGGTATGCATCATTCGTTGTCTTGAAAGTACCTGGGCCGCTATGATTATTAGGGTAGCATTTAGGGCAGCCGTGCCAGTAGCAACCGTGAAATTCATACACCTTATTTGTTTCTTTACAGAAGCCATCAACTCTGTATTGCACAATTTTCTTTTCTCCTTTTTGAAATGCGTGTTGTATTTCACATTTGTCCTTCTTTTCCATCCACTTTAGCCATTTTATAGCTATTGCAGACTGCCTTTGATATCTTTCCGTATCTTTTATAAGTGCGATTTTGTTTTCCTTCAGGAATTGTGTTTGAAACACACGCATGGCCACAGATGCGATTGTTACACACTTCTCAAATGGGTCTTCTTCTGCCAAATCTTGCAGCAATGCTCGAAACCTGCCGCATCCACGACGAAGTAAGTCAACGTCTCCTTTGCAGTCCTGTTCTGACCATTTACCTTCGTCATCTTTATTCGCGTTTTGGTGGGGAAAGTACCCTTTCTGTTCCTCCACTCCAAACGTCTTTGGAAAATTCGCCAGGCGCATTGGTATAAAATTGAAGGAATCTATCAGTTTGATTGTTTTGATTAGCTGTTCTTTCTTTTTCTCACTTTTGATTGTAAGACTCATAATCTTCGATCCATTCATTAGGACGTGCGGGCATCTCCCTGTCTTGGTGAGATACGATAAGACAAAATGTCCATCAGAACCTTTCATGTTATGAGCTATAGCAATTGCGTCCGAATTTGTCTCTGTCAACAACCACTCACAAAAGGCTGAAACCGTCGTTTCTCCTTCGAATATTTTCTCTTCTCGATTATTGCAAGTGCACAGGCCACAGACTTCGTTAAACTCCGGCCATTCCAAACAATTGGCACATACCCTTTGGGCCACACAGTAGTTAGGAATGTGTTTGTACTCGGTCATAGTGTTGCTATGACCTGTTGATTCATCTCCAGTGCCGATCATCTCTTGTCGACATTTGAAGTCGAAGAAGATAAATAATCCAGACGTTTTACTGTCGGTACTTTGTTTCGGTTGTATCGTCTGCATAAAACAATCGTGTGTTTTAGGTTTTTTTGACTTGCACAAGTAACAGTATATTTCTCCGCATTTATGTTGATCTTTTTTTGTTTGTCTGCAATTTTCACATCTAGTAATTCGCTTGCAAACCGGTTTAGTTGTTTTTCCACGCGCTAATGCTTTAGGAACTTTCTTATGGTTACTTTTACATCGTTCACTTTTAAACGTTCGGCCGCATTCTTTGCAACGTACCGGTTTCTTACTTTGGCAATCTTCTCTGTGACTGTTGAAGCAATCGGTGCATATATTAATACAACGATGGTGTTCCCAAGTTTTGAATCCTTTAAAGCAAAATTCACAGAAATAATCCGTGCCTAATAGTCCAGACATGGAATTAATTACATCATAATGATTGTCATAGTGTAGTATGTACAACTTCTGTTCTTTACGGGGCCCTTTATATATAAACTGGCACTTTTTGTAATTTTCAAAGGGAACCACAATGATTTGATATTTTGCCATTTTTTTAGTTTTCTGAAATTGATCAATTTCTTCCAGGCTACATGGGCCCTCTTCCACTCCTGCTTCTGAGTGTAAATCTTTTGCAAGTTTTTCTTGCTCGTTGTGGCCTTTTCGTATGCTTTCCCATTTAATAGATTTATCTTTATCCTTTTCGATGCGTGCTTTAGCAGTGACCAAAGCTCGAGCCAGACATAAGCCTTCGCCTTCAATTGAGAGAATGCTTCTCTTGCCTTTCAGCCATTTTGTAACATGTTTTCTTTCAAGCTCTGTATATCCCTGTCCTGTGGGTACATTAATGTGTAGAACATGAATTTCCATTAAACCTTCAAGTTTAATACTCTGATTTGACTGCTGAACTTTTTCGATAGCAGCTTGAATTTTTTCCACATTTACGTCTTCTACTTTCATCAGTGGCACCCATATGGGACGGTTTATGGACCCCGGGACATGGATTTCTATTATGATACGGTCTTGTGGTGCAAATTCACTAATTAATGTATCGATTAGCTTTTGGAAAATATCAAGCACGACCGTAAACACATCTTGTTTTTCCTCCGTGCATTTACGAATCTTATCTTCAATAAATGATATCTCGTAATCAATTGCCTTGCTTTTAAACTTCTTTATGTGACGAATACCACTTTTCTTAATTACATAACAATCTTCAGGTTTCAGAGCTTCCTCAACATTTTGTTCATCCGCTATTTGCACATGCTGATTGTGCGGTTGCAGCCCGCTTATGGAAGGATGATTCTGTCTACTGTCATCGCGTATCAATGAAGATGATTGGCTGTCGTTGGTCATTGAGTCACTTTCATTTTCAAGTTGAATATGTTCACTTGTTGACTGTTCATCATCATCTTTTGTTAGTGAAATAGAAGACGTTTTGTCACTCTCCACTGAGGGTGGTAGTTGAGATTCTTCATCAGTTGAAGGTGGGTCGACGATTGTACGTCTTCTTTTTGGAGGAGGAGGTGAGTTAGACATCTTACAGTATTTGTATTGGTAAATGCAAGAGCTGGTCTTCTATGATTGCAATATCTGAAGTAAATGAAACACGAAAGACAGATGTGAAATAAATATCAAACTAGGACCGCAAGTCGCTACTAAATGCAATATAAAAAAGTTAGGGGCAGCTTTTACAACTGGTATAACCATTATCAGTGTTGCAACTCTAACGTAAATAAAGTGAAAAGTAGACCGAACGGAAATAAAATATTCGTAATTTGATATCGAAATATATAATCTGATATGAAAATAAAATAATCCCGGACGTTTGCTTCATGTTTTCAATGGTTACCATCTGCGAGGGAAAACTTCCGATCGAACGTTGTTTCAAACGATTATACACAGTAAGTCAATGACTTAACTAAATGTAAGAGAAATCACACACTAAAGTCCCTTTGACTTTGTTGCGCATGTCGCTGGAAATCAGACTTGCTTTAGTCGGTTGTCGTAGTTCAGTTACTGAAAGGGGTTATTTTAGCACGTATGGTACATGCTGTCAGGGGCGAAAAAAGATTATTTACCAAAACGTTATTTGCTTCGTGTTTTTCGCAAAAGTATGCGTAAGTGTGTTTGCCCTAATCATGCACAAAATACTGTAATGAAGTAGAACTACTGAGTACTGTCGCTAAACAGTTTAGGGAATTTTTGGGAGTATTTGGCGCACTGACTTCATCATTTTATCGCATTTGTAAAATCTTGGGCGCATTTGCAATCTGAACAGTTATGAACGTTCTCTAGCCAGACTAGTCTAATGTGCGTAGAACTCACAATGACCAAAGCCTAATATTATAGTTTTCACTTTCCAGTTTTCACGTACGGTAGAACGGCCAAAGTGGTTAAAAAGTATATTGTTTTGGTTTTATATTTAGTCAAGACAATAAATCTTCTTATCAATCGTTATACATGGATAACAGGAGGTTTCGTAAGATGCAAGAAGTAAAGTGAAAAAAACAAAACAATAATTACGTCGTCCCCCTAAGCTTATCGAGGGTATACTGTATGATGTTAACTGCCTAAAACTGGATAGTATATCGAAGAGCAGTAGTACAATCTCGCGTGAGGGACTTGCGATACCGTTACACGGTAGATTAGCGCACCTTCCCCGGCTATGAATAGCGTTGAATCGAATGATCTACATTCTTTTCCCTTTGTGGTTGTGGTGAATCAAAAGCGCGGAAAACTATACAATCCTTTATGTGGAACGTCAATAATCGGTTCCGAATAATCAATAGCGCAATGGATTTTGCCGATGCCGATTATTTACCGACTTTCTGATAATCGGCCCGATGCTGATTATCTAACCAATTATCGGTCGAACACTAATAACTATGCATGAATGTTATTTAATCCAGTATCGTTCACGATATCATACGGTGTCCTTCTAAATTTCTGTTTTGTATCGTCAGCAAAGAACACTTTTGAAAACATACATACACAAAGGAAAGAGAGGAAATAATCATCCAATAATGAAAAAGAAAGCAATCCACTCCAAATAGGAGAACAATTACCAACGATATTATTTTAGGTGCCACATTTGCCTACATTCCTACCTATGAAGTGACATTAACTGTTTCAGTAATGATGGTGGTTTCAACGCCAAAAGTCACCATTTGCCTTTCCTTTAAGTATCATGTAAGTATCATATACCATGATTACAGTAAAGTAACTTGCCGCTCGAACGTTTAACCTAAATATGACCTATAAGGAAGTGATTGAATTTGGCATAGTTTTATGCATCAATGTTTCTGCTGCCTTATTGTAAAGAGCATATCCCAAACTACAGATGGTTGTAAATATAGACGATTGGAAGTGGTATATATCATTTTAGATATTCTTCGGTTAAAGGTGGAGATCACTTCGAGAGATTAGTCGGAAAGGGTTCGGTCAGCATATGCTATACATTTGCTCCACTTCCAATTCAAAATATAGAGGGTGACGATATGATAATGTGCACATGCCATGAAAGGCCAAGCCATCAGCTATTATTTGATGGGTAGCGTAGGTCAATTGAACCTACTCTCTTTGCTTTAGATGGCTTGAGAGATGAATGTAGTGTGAAACTCAATGGAACGATTAATTGTAGCACGACTCATGTACATGTTACAATAAACTACTGCTAACAAGCTTTGTCCATGTTGCACATCTTGCCAATAGTAAATCAATCTATCATCCAAAACACAAACGTTGCCAAATTAGCTACTGTTCAACCGAATTAAACATTCTGTGGTTTGACTTTAAGCCTTGTATACCTGTCACCTACCATGTAGAGCATCTAGTCTCAGTGGTACAAGTTCTTAAATAATTATTTTAGCCACAAACTAATGATGATTTGTTTTGAAACATTTGAAAAATTGTTATCAGTCCAGGTTTTATTCCCATGCTACGTTTAATTCTTTTAAAAATTAACATTTAAACAACTGAAGTTCACCAATCAAACCAAATCAAACCAATCAAATATAGATCAGTTCATTAGATACAAGAATACAACACTTAGCCTAGCATATACACAGCCTATACCATAACATGTTAACTTTGCATGATTACACGTCTGACAAGGACATGTTGTGTTGAATGTCACCAAATGGTGCTCTGTTGTGTGTGAGGAGTCGAAGACTCGAAGTTATCATCAATTTAGCCCTAAAGGGCAATTCCAGGGATTCAGCATACTTTAAAGGGGAATACCTTGAAACACACAAAACTAGCAATCACATTTTTCGTTTTCCTCAACCTTTGAAATTGGTCTAATTTTGATTATTCTCAAATAATCTTGTTTTGATGACAGTTAGCAATTTCTTAGCATGTTAACATCTTACCAAAAAGCCAGTTAGCTTATTGCGATTCCTTGTCAATTGAGAATATAAATCCCAAGCTTTCGTTATTGTTGATTGAATTGATCAGCAAGGTTCTTTCACTATACCTACTAGATATGGTAACTTACCACGTTTAGCAAAATCAACTCAAGTCTGCCCCCTATACATGTGCATAATATCACATTGAAAATCCATTATCATGTACCGTACCCGCTATCTACCAACACCTTCAGTCAAAGTATGATTCAATTCTGAAAATGTTTACATTTGACACCGTGACCTCAACAAAACTAGATCCAAACCTGAGGGTTTTATTTGGAACTGAATCAAGACAATTGCAAAATACGACGGTAAACTTCCAACAACGGATGCAAAGATATGCCGTTGGCCTTAATATCCCTATGACTCACATCGGTATCGTTCATACCAATATCAACGTCGTATGTACAAACAGCACACCTTTATAATGCAACAACATATGCAGTCAGCGGCACAGTATAGGGATGGGCAATTTGTTCACGACGTCTGAATTCGGATTCTACGGATGCCCATAAGCTAATTTCTTTTATGAGGCCTAACGCACATGTTATCTAATAGGTTGGACAGTGGGAGTTACAGTAAATTATAAACCACGGTTTCCACAATTTGATCATTGGTAACTCCAAATGACCTTTAACTTCCACAAGAAACAAAAGGCTTCTTGAACTTAACATATTACAACGACATACTAAATATCATATTGGCCCAAGCTTCCATTCTTGAGATATCGTGTTTACAAGGTTTTCACAATTTGACTCCTAGTGTCCCCCAATGACCTTTGACCTCCACAAAAACAAAAGGGATCTTGAATTTAACGTGTCACAACCATACACTACATATAGGACTGGTGCAAGGTTACATTCTTGAGATATCGTGTTTACAATGTTTTCACAATTTGACCCATGGTGACCCCAATACAAATTTGATCTCCACTACAAACTACAGTGATCTTTAACTTGACGTGTCACAACTACATACTTAAAGGGAGAATGGTGCAAGCTTCCCTTCTTGAGATATCGTGTTAACAATGTTTTCACAATTTGACCACTGGTGACCCCAAATGACCTTTGACCTCCACAGAAAACAATAGGTTTCGTATACCCAATGTGGTACACCTAATCCCCAAAAATGGCATTACTCCAAGCTTCCCTTCGTGAGATATCGTGCTTATAAGCAGGGTGTCACACACACACATGCACTCTTCGCCTGCATGACTGCATAGGTTACGATTATCATTAAAACCAAAAACGATATTGAATATATGCTTGCTTAAGGAACGTGAAACATTTTCTTCTGTTATGGCCAGCTCGTAGCAAGAGATTTCAGCTACTGCGAAGACATCGGTTCTACAAAATGCGTCTTTCAATTTCAATTCAATTCAATTTCAATTATTCCAGTATAAATTACAAAATTTATAAATAGCACACATAATAATAATAATAATAATA
>JAIPMN010043665.1:0-12774 GCA_020650975.1 Apostichopus californicus | reverse complement strand
AACACTTAAAGGTCACCAGAGGTCAAATTGAGGTCAAGGGTCACCCAGATGCGGGTCGACCATTGGATTACATTGAAGCAACTTCCAACCCTAACGGACAATTCGATCTTAAGTTATCGCAAAAATACTGGTTTTTTAACATTAATTGACCTTGGGTGACCTCGGATCACATGCATGTTCAGTTTCAAAATGTTCCCCTAACCAGTTCACAACTTGTCCCAAAATATCAATCTTGTCACACATTGGCACTGGGAGTTATTGCAGTTTTAATATTTTCGGTTTTTGGACCATACCTGACCTTTGTGGGCACCAAAAACAATAGGGCACACCTTCTCCATATGGCGGATCTACAGTACAAGTTTGGCCTCAATCCAACATTCCCTTATTGAGATAGAGCGTACCCAAGCAAGTGTCACAGACGCACACACACACACACACACACACACACACACACACACACGCCAACCTGACTACATAGGTTCCTTTTGCTAAAGCAAGGAACCAAAAAACATGGAAATTATCACTGTCAAGTACAGTGGTTACTAAGGACACATTAGTGAGCAATGTTGAACTTCAATGTACACACAGTAGGACTACTACCCAGCTGTCTCTGTACATGTATGATAGTACTGTATACTGTGATTACAAGGCAGAAATCCATGTAGAGAAATACAATTATTAGATAGCAAATGCTGACAAGATCATTCAAGAGAATTCAGACTTATTCTGACTGTAACCTGTAATTGAACTTAAACGACCTTTGACCTCCATGAAAAACACTACGGATCATCCGCTCACAAAGGACTACCAAAATACCATGTGTAAAGTTCAAGCAACTTTAATTTCTTGAGATATTGTGTTTACAAGGTTTTCAGCCATTGACGTCTGGTGACCTCAAATAACGTTTTACCTCCATGAAAAACACTGAGTATCATATGCTTACCAAGGGCTACACACATACCAAGTTTAAAGTTCAAGTAACTTTTACTTCTTGAGATATTAGGTTTACAAGGTTTTCAGCCTTTGACCACTTGTGACCTTCGCCCTCCATGAAAAACATAAGGGATCATCTGCTAACCAAGGGCTACCTACATACCGACTTTCAAGTTCAGGCAGCTTTTGGTTCATGAGATATCGTGTTTACAAGCCAAGGCGTCACATACACACACACATGCCATCACCATCCCATAGATTCCTTCTGCCTTCGGCAAGGAATCAAAATCTGTTAACATACTGCTCACTGCAAAAAGCCTGTGTAGGTGATTATATAGAAGTTGGAGCACTGATCTTCTTCAGATAAAATAAGGACACAGAGAGACACAAGAGACAGATGAACACACAACTATATTGGAAGATTTGACGAAATTAGACACAACAAAGGAGTGGGTAGATAACCAGACAGCAAAACTACAGTGTGGTTTTCGATGATGCTACATAATAATTAGTGTTTGCACGGGGTACCCGGGTACCCGCCCGACGCTGTACTACCCGGGTTCCTAATTTATTACCCGAATCCTACGCAAAGTGTGATTTAAAAATTTTTTTTTTTTGCAAACCGATGGTTAGGCAAGATTTTCCCATTGACTTAGTGTAATGTTAGGCTACCATGTGGGCGAAGATAACAGCAATAACGAAAGTAATCCATGGATATCTTATAACTGTCTCAATTTCAGCTAATGGACAGATGGTTAGGCTAGATTACCCCATTGACTTAGTGTGGTGTTAGGCAACCATGTGGTTCAAGATAACAGCAATAATGAGAGTATTCCATGGATATCTTATAACTGCGTCACAATTTCAGTGAATAAACAGATGTTTAGGCTAGATTTCCCCATTGAGTTAGTGTGGTGTTAGGCAACCATGTGGAAGAAATTGAAGGAATTCTCACAATTATTGTTCATTCATTTGTTTATTTCATAGAAGTATGCGATCAAATTGCAAGCAACCTCGTGGCTAATGCGAACCCTGGGCCTGCATAACAGATAGTAGTAGTAAAACTGTTTAAGAGCTAAATTGGATATTTATATGGTCTGATCCAATAGATGTGGAGAGCAAACATAAGCAGCGGCGGCATTGCGATGTTAGTAGTGATGTTAATTACATGAAGTTATTAACAAGTTAATAAAAGAAACAAAAGCAAACAGAAATTATTGAGGAAGGTTTTATACCTTATCTTACACCTACGTATTTGAACATGAAACATTGTCAGTGGAGAATATAATTCAGTTATTATAGCATCCAATAAGACCAATATGTAATTTCTTGAAAATCGCTATACACAAGGGTAAACAATTTTTTTCTGGGTACCCCGATCCCCGACGGGTAACGGCTCACGGGTACCTCGGTTTTTGGACCTGTGTAAACACTAATAATAATCTTATATGAATGTGACACTAGGCTGTAGCATATAGCCAGGATGAGCAACAAACTTCTTAGAAGTCAAGTAAAAAGAATTGAGAAATGACAAACAATATTCACACTGGTAGCTGATAACTGAGATGGACACTTTTCTTGTATTCAGCATATAGATTGATCTCTACCAAAATCAACAGGCTTCTTCTCAAGCCTAGACAAATATTTTAAAAGTACTCGCTATTTCGGGACTGTGACAAAAAATATATCGCAAAAACGCAAAATTCACTCGGCACTATGATTGCTGTTCAAGTCGCCATACAGATCTACAACATCAATACTTTCTGTGAACAAAAGTTAGTCACTTGGGTAGATACATGGTGCTACGTTATTGCACATTGGAAAATTATGCTTCTGTGCAGTATACTTATTCCACCAAAAGTATGTGTTGAACAGAGTAAAATATGTCGCAGAATCATTAATAAGCAGCTAGGCCTATTGCCTAAATTTTTAATCATTGAGCATAATTGCAATTTCGTAAGTTATTAATCTTTTTACGATTGCCAAAGTATTTGTCATTTCTTCAAACATGTTTACAATTACTTAATTACTGGCCTGGTTCATATAAATTTATCAGATGTCTAATAGAGTATGTCGATTGCGTTGTAATTTAATTTCAATGTGCAAAATATGTGCCTGCTATCTCGCTAGGATAGAGCCTAGCCTAGAACGTCCTTCTACAGAAACTCTTGTATACTAAACATCACAGGCGTTTAATCTATTCAGTGTTTGCGCGTTTGCTTTTATTAGTGATAGTAGTTACATAGTAGCTCGTTGATTCATTAGAAAGTTTTATATTTACTATGAAGGATTTTAAGAAACGTTGTTGATTGAAAATTGTTCACAGTTTTTGTTTGGTAGATGTTTTAACATGATTTAGACACCACACGTTAAGACATGCAAGAACAAATAAAGACAGTGCACCTTGGAGAAAGATTGACTGTATTTCTGCAATGTAAAAATGACATTGATGACTGTAATCGAGTAATTGCGAGAAGAGCTATGTGATTAATTGACTACAAAAGAAAGAGTCGACTATCAGCACTAGCATGTACAATACAGTACTGTTAGGTGTTCGAGACTCCTCAGCCTTTACAGTACTTCACTGCTACTTTGAACTGCTACTCAGTCGATTAGCACGACTTCGTACATTTTGATGCGTGAAAAGGATTGCTATTACTCCTTTACACTGCCTAGTCCAAAGTGATCTTTTACGCAATGAAAAACTAAGGTTGAAAGAGCGTCTATCTTCCACTCGCAACTGGTGTTGAGTGAGAATATTTGCAAAAAATCCTAGCAGCAATAAAGCCCAGCACAGCTGGTGGATTTTCGACATCCTCTAATCCCTTCAAATGTATATTACATTGAATTTTTACACTTGTACCTTTCCATTAATGTATGGCACATTGCATTATTTTGTTTTGGGACTCGGTAAAACTTGATCAAACCTTGATCAAACAAATTTTGACTTTTGGCATGTAGGAAATGTCTTAGAAATATTTTAGGAGATGTTTGGCCACCTTAAGTGTATTGGTATTCTGACATGAAACAATTTTTTAACAATGCTTATTGTTAGAAGTCTACTTGCATTTACTCTACTGCGTAGCGGTTGCCTGATCATAACCAAGCCGTCATGATTAATATGGTTAATATTTTTTTTAATTGGTTGAGAAATTAATATATGAACATAACGTATTTATGAATGCCATTAAAACACATTACGTACTTTGTAAGCTCAAACAGTTCCCTCTAATAAATAGTTACTGTATTTTAGATTTTAAATGATGCTTTTGCTGTATGTTTGAAAATGCTCCATGAAGGTTGGGAACAATCTCCACACATAAAAACTTCCCGTACATAATGCACGTGCAGATAGCAAACCATTTTACACAGTTAATTCGCAGATTGGTCATTGATAAAATCTAACTAGGCGAAGGTCAATTTCATAAATGGCACCTAGCTACTTCCCAAACGTAACTATACATCCAAAACTGACATTTGCGAAATACTAGGGAAAACTTAAACGACGGAAGCAAATATATAATACCGATGATTCAGTGATATCGTTCGTTCCAATAGCAACGCTGTATGTACAAAGAGTATACCTGTTTGCACACAATTTGACCACTAATAACCCCAAATGACCTTTTGCAAAAAACAATATGCTTATTGAACTTACCGTATCACAACTACATACTAAATATGAGATTGCTCTAAGCTTCCCTTCTTGAGATATCGTGTTTACAATTTGACCTCTGGTGACTCCAAATAGCCTTTGACCTCCACAAAAAGACAATAGGCTACTTGAACCTAAGGTGTCACAACTTCATACTAAATATGAGGTTGTTCCAAGCTTCCCTTCTTGAGATATCATGTTTACAACGTTTTTACGATTTTACCACTTCTGCCCCCAAATGTCCTTTGACCTCCACAGAAAACTATAGCCTTCTTGCACTTAACATTTTACAACTACATACTAAATATGAGATTGGTCCAAGATTCCCTTCCATAGATATAGTGATTAGGTTTTCACAATTTGACCCCTGGTGACCCAAACTGACATTTGACATCCCCCCCCCCCCCAAAAATAGGCTTTTTCTTCTCAATGTGGTACTCCTACACACTAAATATGAGATTGCTCCAAGCTGCTATTGAGTGATCTTGTTTACACAGTTTTAACAATTGACCCCTGGTAACCCCATATGACCTTTGACATCCCCTTCTCAATTAGGTACTCCTACACACCAAATATGAGCTTGGACCAAGCTTCCCATCTTGAGATATTGTTTACAAGCAAGGCGTCAGACACACACTAATCTGCGTGCATGATTACAAAGATTACGATTTCATCAAAACCAAAAATGAAGATTGACTGAAGTATTTAAATGGAGATTAACTTTTGAGGGGTGTAACAATGGGAGCTAATATCACTGAAGGGCAAGACAATAAACCTTAAATTGACTAGCTCATAACTTTTGTTAACTTAGGTTCTCATAAAAGTTTCCTATATCCCAGTTTCTTCTTAATTGTAAAGGACATATACTGTTCACCATCTACATGGACAGGCCCCTCTACAGTAAAAGTGTGTTCTGATCCCTTTACAACTACAATGGGCAGATCCAGGGAAGGGTCCAGCACTTAAAAAGATTTGATGAAAGCAAGATACCCAGCACAAAATTTGGGCATGCTTCATTTACAAGTGTTCCTTACTTTTTACCCATGTTTTTTATGCATCAATATTTCTGTTTTAAATTTGCTGCCTACTGAACAAGTTAGAATTCAAATGTGTACAATATTATACAAATAATGAATGGTTATGAGTGCAATAGTGCAAATATTTCATGAGTTGAAAGATGGAATGTTCCATTCAACGAGGCGCAGCCGAGTTGAATGGAACATTCCATCTTTCAACGAATGAAATATTTGCACTATTGCATGAATGGAAACCATTCATTATTTGTTTTATACAACACCTTCAAATTTGGATATAATTGGATGTAAAATGCACTCATGCAACAGATTGTTTTGAACAGACAGGTTTCTCTGCTCTCTTACCATTGAAAAAAGTGCTCTCCAAAAAGTATATTGCACGGTTCTATATCATAGCGTGCAATAGAGCGGATATTGCATGCAATCGACGAGCAATTGACCAATCAAATGGCCGGAATATAATTAGGTGTTGTATAAAACTGAATGACAAGTTTGGAAGGATTACAAATATTTGGTAGATGTCCAACTTAGAAATTGCTATGTTAAGATGTTACCTGAATGTGGGATTTACACAAGCAGAGAATCTCAATTTGTTACTATACACTGCAGAAATCTGAAAGGCGTTTATGCCATACACACACACACACACATCTGATTATGCTGAGAAAGTGAACAATTCATACTTTCACAGGTTCAAAGTTCAGGGCTTCCAGGAGGCTCATACTGTATGACTGGTTGCTAACCAATAATAACACCTGAAAGTATGTAACATTACTCTTTTTAGATAATAAGCTCTTTCAGGATGATAATTTTTTAGGCATTGTTATGGGTTTATGTCATGTCTGTAATATAACTTGTTTCGTCAAAAAACAACTGATAAGTTTGAATAAGATGGCACAATGGTTGTAAAAAGGGAGTCAGAAACAACACTTATTTTCTTATTATCTCAACAAGCTTATAACAAATTGCAGTACAAAGTGCATCATAGATCCTGAAACAGAATACCACCACTATATAACTGAAAAGAGGAGAGTTTTCAAATAAAGTGAGTATATTTATCCCTTCAACAGACCGTTGTGGCTGACACACCATCACCATTGCAGCATTAATCTCTATGTATCATACTGATTTGGCTTAAAGAGATTGCTAAAGCAGGTTTAAAATGGCTAGGAACATTACTAAACTTCATAATTCAAGACAATAGTATGGTTTGTGTATGACTGGGGATTTATGACTTAGCTTTCAGAATAGAATCCTATAATACTGTTAATAACACCAAAGATATCACAAATGAGGTTATAGTGTCTTTTAAAGGAAAATGTTACCAAAAACCAAATTCCTCATTTGTGTCAAACACATAAAACAAAAGATGCAATAACAGAATAATTCCTGCTTGGATGGTATGGATGGATGATGTAATCTGGTATATAGAAACGTTACACAAGTAAAATTTGCTGTATAAATGGGAACTGAGCATTAGCAGGTTTTGAAGACAGAACTGTAATAATTTTACTTTTTTTTTTTAAAGAAATTACAGATTATTTAGTGTATTTTCCTATAAATGCTATGAATGGTTTTCATAGTTTCATAGCTAAGATCCTTAAGAAGAACCTGTGCCTTTACCAATTTTCAACAGTATATAATTCATTTATTACCAATGAGAAAATGTCTACCAATTCCAAACTCGTTCTAAATTGTTCAGACATTACCAACCACAGTAGCATGACAAACATGATGTTTCCAAGTAAAACAGACAAAAGGCCAGTTTGAAGCAATGAATGAACGACCAGGCATAAATTTAGTAATGAGAGTTCAAGCAAGCCGGAAAGCCAGTAGGAATTCGCATTGATTCATCTTGCCTTGGACATTGTGTTTATAAAGACGTTTAAAAATGAAAATCTCAAACATCTGAGTGTTGACCCCAGTGCTGCTGTGAAATATTTCTGTTGCAATACAATCGAAAGAAGCAGCAAGGAATGCATGCAGATTAAAATAAAGGATGCAGAGTTGCTGCAAAGTAAGGGAAGCCTTGTAAATCTAACCGCCATGTCCAGGCCGACGAAAATCTCGCACCACTTGCTCATTATGCATGTGCATATTGGTCCCATGGCTGAATGCACACCAGCTGATAGCCAGCAAGAGTAATGAGCACAGCGTCATGAAAACAGAAAGCTGCTTATTGATCCCAAACAATGAGCAAACTTAGCCAAGTAAGCGGATAAACTTTGGCAGTTTTGGCAGTCAGTAGAGCTGTAGTTTATGTTGTAAATATACGCCTTATACGCTAAAATCCGCCACTACCAAATGTCTGAGATTCAATACTTTACATAATTCTTGCAAATCTTTCACGTTATCAAACCTCACAAACAAAATCTGTAGGTCATTTATGAAAGATTGTGACAATCAACTACTCGAAAGTTCGATAAAAAAAGCACAAGTACATTATTACGTAACTATGATTGAAAAAGTGAATTAGCCATTGCATTAAAAAAGTGTGCCCCAAGAACTTCGGAAAACCCATATTGACATACCAAAAGTCAAGCAAAACTATTATTAAGCTAGGTTACACATGTATGCTAACTACAAAGACCATAGACCGTAACGTCCTTCTCTGCATAACAGTAGTACATTCTTCTAAACCGTGGATAATTTTAGTGCCAGTTAACTGCGACAAAATTTCAGCGAATAAACAAATGATAGGGCTGATTTTCCCATTGACCTAGCGTGTTGTTAGGCTGCCATGTGGTTAGAAATATAAGATATTTATTCGGTGAGAATTTTAGTGCGAAGTAACTGCGACAAAATTTCAGCAAATATCAGATGCTTAGGCTTAATTTTCCCATTGGTTGAGTGTGTTGTTAGGCTGCCGAATGGTTAGAGATATGTATAGCATGGAGGGTAGTTTGGAGACAGTGTGCGCTCAAGTGTGACTTATTATCTGCTTGTGGTTGTGCTCATTATAGCCGCGGATAAATTCACCGGTCTGGACTCGGCAGTTAGATTTGCGAGGCTTCCCTCACCAAAGTTAAAATGCATGGGGAAGACATGGGGAATGCATGGGGAAGAACTGTGAGACTGCCAAAACACAATGGGTAATCTGTAATGTATCTTTCACCAAGAACTGCTTGAGAATGAAATAAGCAGCAACTCAAACTAATTTTAATAGCATTTTGGATACTTTATTAAATTTTGACAACTATCAGCTATATTAATCTTATTTTTCAATGACGTACACTCAAAGTTGATTGACTTGCCTCAATTCTGGTATATTTATGCAAAAAGCATCACAAGACAAGATGACACATTTTGTTGACACAACTTTCAGAGAACACCAACAAAACGAAAGCACTGAATACTGTTGTGAGCATTACGATGCACTGCAGGTTCGATACACAGTTTGCTTTGGTCATTCTTACCACTGAGCTTAAGTTTTTTAAACAACTTAAACATATAAACTGACCAATCAGAGGCAAGGTGATGAAAAGGACAGGTAGTGTCATGAATTGGAAGCCGATAGCACATCTCCAGGCAAGTTTGGCATCCATCCATCACTTTGGAACGGCCTCCCCCAGGATTAGGAGCATTCTTTAATCTACTACATAGGCTGTTAAGAGTAGAAAATGCATGATACAGCACTTAACTTTGGGTATAGGGATTCCAGTTACTCAAAGCAGACCAACTTACAAACTTTTATGTCACATTCAAACATCTAATGCAAGTACAACTTCTTATACCCTAGAAAACAAATAGTAAAAGATGCAACTGCCACTAGCAAAATAAAAAGATAAACATCTTTACATTAGTAAATAAGATATATCTTCATTAGACTTAAAGCAATTAGTAGCCTCAAACCATTAGTTGTTACAGGGATTGCTGCAATAGTTATTTATTTTTTTAAACCATCATCAAGATAATAAGCATCATTTAAGCCGGCAAAAATAATATTATTAACAATTCCTCTACAAAACAGGAAAGGAGATCTACTTAGTCAGGTAGAGGAAATAGAAGATAAATGATTCCTTTTAAGAAATGAGACATTAACTTTACTTCAATGCCTGGAACTACCCACATGTAAACAGTTGAATACAAAAATGGAACAAAAAAGCATTTGCAATCTAGTCTCTAGAATCTGTAAAAGACAGTGCAGTAATAAATCAGTGCTGTGATGTTCATGATCAATATTTCTCTTCAACAGCGCTTCCCTTTGAGTAATATAACAATTAATAGATTAATATATTGATAAAACAGCTTAGAACAATCCCTAATTGTCTTTCTTAAACTACTACACTATGAATAAACAGACAGGGTGTCCACATGTTTTCAAATTTGTAGTTCTCACTGCCCAAACCACTGGTTCTTTGTATTTTAGTCTGATTAGAATTAATCTGGATCATAAAAATGTTTTGGTGCAGATGTAGAGGAGGGAGTAGCACGGTGCAGGTGGAATACATTAGTTGAAAGTGTGTGGAATGAAAATGGATTCACCTTGCTGATTTGCATTAGAGACAATTAGTAATCCATTGGTGGGAATTAAAGCTACTTTCTATTAGTACTTGAACTAGGAGTAAAACAAGATTATTAATTGACTACTTGTGAACCTAGTACTCGCTATTATTGTGATTAATCATGGTAAATAGCAAAGACATCCTGGAGGACTTGTCAGCACACAAAAGGCTTAAATTAGAATATAAACTAGAGTCATCTTTTTTTTGGCTGTTTTTAATTGCTTGGGATTTTGTTTGCATCAAGTCATGTAGAGAAAAATTATATTTAATAATATAAACATCTTTTTTGAAACTAAACGAATGCCATACAAAACACATCTCCTCTGTTTGTCCTTCTTGCAGGCCTCCCACATCAAACAGCAGGGGGCCTGTTGACAACTGCAATCTCCATTACCCCAGTCAGTTTAAACATGGGCTAGGAGTGGTAATCAAGTAATTTTTAGTACCAGTAGCTGTGCACATAGTACATGATGATAGTGACACTGGGTTGATTGAAGAGTGAAGAACAAAACTAACATGACTATGTTACAAAAAATCCCGGTACCTGACCGAACATTCCGGGACCCGAATCAAAAACGCACAACACAGGTACCTGTTTTCTGGTGGAAAAATCGCTGGTACGCAAGTGCTTTCATGATTTCAATAATTCCATAGGTCTGCATGTTTTGATTAATCAATACACGTATAATTAATTTCATAAAATAACTTTCTTGTAGTGTACATGGTTGTTTTATTACCTACTATTTCAAGTTTAAGCCATTCTTAATGATTCTTTTTCGTGTGTGGAAAATAACTCACCCACCAAAAACAAAAATATTATACCGATGAAATCTACTCAAAATTGATACCTTCAATCCATCGCAACAGTATATTTGAATTACTTCAATTCCTCTTCAAAACATAGCACATACCTTCCAAAAAGTTGCCGATTTCAAGCTAATTGAAAGGTGTTAACAAGGCTACACAAAGTGTGTGTGTTTTTTACTTTTGCAAACGGATGTTTAGGCAAGATTTTCCCATTGACTTAGTGTGGTGTTAGGTTACCATGTGGTTGAAGATAGCAGCAATAATGAAACCATTCCATGGATACTATAGTGTCAGCCAACTGCATCACAACTTGAGAGAATAAACAGATGGTAAGGCTAGATATCCCCATTGACTTAGTGTGGTGTTAGGCTACCATTGGTTGAAGATAGCAGCAATAATGAAAGTACTCCATTGATATTTTAGTTCCAGCTAACTGCGTCACAATTTGAGCGGACAGATGGTTAGGCTAGATTTCCCCATGGACTTAGTTTGGTGATAGGCTACCATGTGGTCGGAGATTTGTGGGGATTTTACGCAAACATAGTTTGTAAAGTGCAAGCGTCTTTGTTGTCATCATGCAGCTAGCTCTGGTAGTCAATAACAATTCTTTCCTCTCATAGTTGTTGCTAAAAAATATTGAATTTCTCAAAATTATTTTTTTTCATTTATTTAGTTCATAAAAGGAAAGACTGGCAAGATAATAACAAAACAAAAATAATCCCAAAGTGGCTTTTTACTAAACGTTTATTCCAAAATGCGATCTACACGGTCACAGCTGTAATGTTTATTTAATTCAAGTTGAGAGCTGAAATTTTTACGAGAAATCCCGTCTTGGCAACTTTTGACATACAGGATTTGAAATCAAATTGTGGAATTGGTCAGAAATAATTTTTGGAATGTCTCTCTTTATTTCAGGTGCATTTGCATTATTACTTATTATACATCAAAACATGAAATTCAGTTGTTCATAACAACAGGAGTATCGATTGAAAACGTATATTTTGGAAGTGTTATGTACGGTGACCTGCCAATTATGTACATTGTTTTTGGTTAGTTCCGCGATTTTTTGTTCAATATTCTGTCCAGAATTTCGGTTACCCGTTACCTGACCGGGTAATGATGACGGGTACCCGGTTCCGATTTTTTGCTACCCAACTCAGGCCTATCTACTACTGTGTAATAAATCAATCAGAACTCCTGAAAAAAAAATGACAGTGTTAACTTTTGTTACAAAGCTTCTTCGACAGGTTGATGTTCTTTAACTGTGCTTCCAACCGGACATGTTCGCATCACAGAACATTCCACATTGGATCATGTTACAAACCTTGTGCCACATACCTAGCAGACTAATTTAGGTAAAGTGTTTCAGTTTATAATTTTTTGGTGGGTGACTTTGTAAAGAGAAAATTGAACGTTCAAATAATTTTTTCCAAATTTCACATTTTAAAAGACACTTTAATTATAGGTAACCTCATACAACTAATGACATGCGAAAACGTGTCAATACTAAGGGTGTGACCTAACGGTTATTTCGCTAACCGTTTAACCGGATCGCCGCCAGTCCGGTTAACCGCCGTTTCCCGATCGCGGCTTTTTCAACGCAGCGTCACTCGACTATTAGTATTAATGAAAATAGGACATTATGAATACAATAATTTAGGTTTTTTTTTCAACAGGTAGCAATTCAGGCAACAAGACGACGATCAATGTATGTTAATTACTAATTAGGCTCAATAATATTGCGAACATTTCGTGTAATAATTGCTGAAAAGAATAACACACATGATCAGTACTCGTGGTCTTCAGAAGTTTAGATCACTGAATTTATATAACTCGGCCT
>JAIPMN010043664.1:0-15914 GCA_020650975.1 Apostichopus californicus | reverse complement strand
GTCAATATGGAATTGTAACATGCTGATATCGAATTGTAACATGTTGATATCGAATTGGACACTTCACTTTCTTTTTCGACATTTATGGAACGTTTGGCTCTCCGTATACTTGAAGTACACAATTCGAGAAGTCGAAAGTTGAGAAAATAGGCGACATTTTGAGTCTATAAAATAGTTGCAAGTTCGGGATACTCACGGCAGAGCTTGTTTTATAAGAAACATATGTGTTAAAATGTCGATATCTTGGTATAACAGATTTGTTCTAGCAAATGAGTCACAATCAAACAGTCGACGTTTTGAGATTAAGTAAGATGACTGAAATTGACGGTTCGATTCGCCGTATAGACGAAATTTCGAGATATTTTAGATTTGCCATCTGGAAAATGGTAGCACCGACTATACTAAAAAAAATCTTATATTCCCTCATCCCCTTATAGCCACTCCGAAAGCCAACTACATTTCTATTTTATTTTGCAAAATAGCAACACTCAAGTCGAGGCATTGTTAGATTATCATGTCATGTGTCTGTCTCGGCCGTCTGTTACATGATCATGCACCAATGTTCAACGAAAATAGACTTCTGTCATAAAAGGTAATTCGACCTTTCCATCCTGAAAAAGAATAACCATAACCGTGTAAGAACAATACACGGGGTTATATCCAGGTGCTCAGTAGGACGTATCAGACCATGGAGCTATAAACGATCAGACATACGTCTGTCCTTTGCAAAGCTGTAGAGGTCACCAACTGTAATTTTGAGGTAGTTAAGTAGGCGTGGCATGTATCTCTGAGCACGTGAGTACATTGTACATACACACACGGGTACGGTACACGCAGCGCTCATTAGGCAGCGCTTTCATCATTTTACGCACACAATAACAGTCAACTCATTGTGAATCGCTTAACAACGGCAGGTAGCAGACGACCGAAAAGACGACTGAATTTATACCGATTTGATTGAAGTTGATAAACGAAAATGGCCGAGTCACTTCTTGGACTGTACAAGCTAGAAAAGCATGAAAATTTTGAGAAATTCATGGAAGCCATTGGTAAGAAGCTTTGAAACTTTATGCTAGCTATTTGTGCTCCACAACATCTTCAAGACTAAGACAGTAAGAGCCCAAACACTCATAATGAGATGGTGGTTATTCGTTTCACATGCAGAACAAGACGGAGCGAGTTAAGCTTTTCTTTTGTGTGATAATAAGTAATACAGTTATAATTGTTGGAAAATATATTTCTTTTCGCTTTATTTTTATGTAGGCGCATACCGCGTAGTGTTTTTCATTAGTCTATGATCTAAATAATTAATGTTAGTGAATTGTGGAGGTCAAAAGAAGTAGGCCTTCATAATAAATGAAGTAATGCGTAGGCCTAGCTCCAGCCATAAGAAGTTTTGTATGATACGTCTAGCCTTTACAACTTTGCTAATCCTCAATTCGAGTTGTGCATATATCGTTTAATAAAAGAGCACTGTTAGCTTAATTGTGATTTCTTAAGTGGTGGGATGAAATTTATTTCATAGATGGTACCATTATTTAGGTCCTATTGGCTGAAGATGCAGCACTTGAGTAAATAATGAAATTAGGCTAGTTAACATAATGAAAGCTATATAGGAAAAACTCACTTTCAATTTACTTATGAAGTCCCCTGACCCCAAATTCTCCTTTATCACTGTCATGTATAAATAAACTGTAAGTGTAACACAGCATACAAAATTTGACGCAATTATCATTGTGGGAATGATAATTGCTTAGCACATCTATTGATCACATTTTACACAAGTTTATATACTGTACTTAAACCTTATAGCCTTATATAAACTAATTGAATCCTAGAAATTTGTAATTTTTTTTCCTGCCTTAGGTGTTGGCTTGGCAACAAGAAAGATAGGAGCAAATACAACAAACACTAATGAGTTCGTTCGGGATGGTGGAAAATTCAAAATCATTCAGAAATCCACCTTCAAAAACTCTGAGACTGAATTTGAGCTCGGAAAAGAATTTGAGACTACCACTGTTGATGGCAGAAAAGTCAGGGTATGTACTGTAAACTCAAAATGGTTTCAAAGAGTTTCATTTCTAAGCCTTATTTCTTTGTTCATATCCAAAGATCTTACATTTTGAGTTTTATCATTAATGCTACAGTAGCTATATATATGCCTAGTTGTGCTCACTAACTCATGCAGTCATAACTTAGATGTCTGCATTGTTTGCATCCTGGGCTGGTTTATACTGCATTAAATAAACCAGTATACAAACATGTTGCTGGTTGCTAAATTTATGTAGAGCTATTGATGTAGAACAGTGCAACCCATATGGTCGGATTAGTTATGTTGCTGTGAGTACTGTGAGCTCGTATCTCAAGTGCAGGGTACTTGGTGAAGTGAACTGCTTCCTGTAATGACAATTAACTGAGCTCAACCGACTGAAATGTATATTTTTGTTTATATTTCAAATCATTGACTGAGGTGCAGCTGTATGTAGGAAAATTAGTTCTACAATATAATAGATCTTCATAGATTGTTTTTTTATAATTCATGAAGGTTTATCACTGAAATTTATCCAATGTTAAAAAGTCTCAAGTTATCTGTCCCAACCCAAATTTTGTTTTTTTAACCAAACAGTAGGCTAAAGGTCCAAAGGATCTGATTAATGGAGAGAGGATCAATGACACGACTTAATCTTCTTGTAGTGCATGGCTTGAAGTGCTGTACTAAAAAAAGATTTTATAGTAAATAGTAGTGCTCTTTGAACTGTAAGGTTTAAGTTATCCAATGTATAGTTTATATCTTTGATACCAATGCCAGAAATTTGTTCCTCTGATAAACATTTAAATTCAGAGAGATAACCTGTTAATTGTTCCTTTGTTTTATCAGCGAATTGTTGTTGACATGCAGACAACAGTTGCATGGGTCAGCTCAAATTGATAAGGCTTACTAGTTGAGATGTCAGTCTAGATACTCACAATCCCCTGTTGTGTATTTTGGACAGGATTATGGTGTGTCCCATTGATAAGAATTATGTACTCTCTCAGAACTTGTGGTTAAGATATTATTTTACTTTGCTGTCCTATTGCCATAGTGTCCTGTCTCATTTCAGACAAGCATAATAACTTGTGATTGAGAGATCTCTATTACAGTATAGTACTATATAGTGTCCTTTAATTGCTGTCCTATTGTTGTGGTTTCCTGTTATGCTGCACACACGTTCTGCATATCCTGTCATTATGAAACTGGTATATATACCTGTACATGTATATATACCAGAAGTTGTGAGACAAATCTTACAGGGTTAAACATGGTCAGTTTTAGCACCCACTCTTTAGCTTTGCGAAACTTGCTGAAACAATTTGAAAATGCTATAGATTTTGACCTTTTCCCTTGATTAATCTTAACGATCTGCTTTATTGGCTCCAATTGTAGCACGCTATAGCAAGGAAAGTTTTGTGATTACGTCATCGGCCTGCCACGGTCGTAAGTCGACCGCAGGCTCTACAGTTAGCCTGCATAGCTTCTTAACACCATATGGCTCTTGGTGTGAACATTGTGAGTAAATATGTTCATGTCTACAGTGTGGTTAATCATACAGCGTTCACACAAAGACCCTCATACAAGAAAAAATATGTGGCAGGCGTTGCAGACTAATTGGTAAAAGTGGTCATTTTACGACCAAGGCAGGTCGATTACATAATTTCAAGAAACTTTTCCATGATAGCATGCTATTATTTGCTATAGTTGGGGTCTATACAGCAAACCTTTAAATATTGAGGAAGAGGTTCAGTGAGACTTGACAAATACTTTTAAGATTACTGTTAAGTAGTGTATGTGTTCAGGTTTGAATGTGAATGACCATATTACATTTTAGCATATTTGTGGGCAATACTGTTGCCTTTTAAAAAGAATTTATGTTGAGAATGAAAAACCAACTCTTTATAGAATACAGTAGTATCCATAATGACACAACAGACTAGAGGCACAAGTACCTTTTATTGTACTTGGGGGAAGGGGATCAGGTTGGCTAAGATGTTATAAGTTGTCAAGGGAAGCCAGGGGTCTATATTTTGCAACCTTTGAAATACTGTTGAATTTTGACTGTTTAGGTTGCACTTACTGCATATTTATGAAAGTTCTGTATGTTGGGTATTTATTTTGTTTGCCATGGGGGAGGGGATAAAGTCCCCTGATTTAATTCTGGTAGTATTTGTGGTGGCAGCAGACTACTTACTTATTGCAATCTATTTTTGAAGTATAATGAAGAGTCTTATTGAGTAACATTATACATTGAATCTCCAAACAACCACATCAAGAGGTAGGAACCAAAAATATGGAGATGGGGAGGTAGGGGGATTCATTAGCAATGTGTTATATCTTCCAAACTGTGCATCTTCCTAATAAGTGTCACACTGTCTGCCGTGGGATTAGATAATATTACTACTTTATGTTGGTTCATCCTATTGAGTTGTGTTAAAATTAAATTGCAAAGTTCTGCTTAACTATTGTTAGATTAAGCAAATTGCTCTGTTTAAAATCTTCATGAATGTAAATTTGCTTTGATCCCTATATTTAATTTTCCTTGAAAGGTCAAGTTTTTTGTATGGTTTACTTTAAAGGCATTGAAGACTCGCCCCAAACCGCGTGCCATGCTCTGAAAAAGTTAACTTTCTGTTGCTTGCAAGTGAAGTTTTCTTCATGTTGCTACAAAATGCAGACAGTAATGAAACGTCATACCTTGTTATCTTTTATCTAGACCTGAGATGTCCATCGCTGCTATGTACACTGTGTTTTTGGGTATTGACCGTGGCTGTATGTATTGACTGTACACTAGTGTCTAATTACCGATGGTAGCAAGCTGTGTGTGTATTTTGAATTTTCTGGGATCGATGGTGGTGTCTAACACTTCTGTTACACCTCATTCGAAACTAGGTCAGATTACCGGCATGAGACGTTTCTTTGTGCTCGAGTCTTCACACCCTTTAACGGCAAATAGTACCACTATTACATTTTGTCTCCAATGTCATTTTACAGACTGTCTTCACCTGGGAAAACGGAAAGTTGATACAGAAAGAATGGCCGCTAAAGGACAAAGCCGCAGGAGAGGCAGTTTATGAAAGGGAACTTAAGGGTGATAAACTCATCACTGTAAGTACAATTGTACAACATGAAGTGATGTATTAAATATATACAGAATGCTACAAAAACCAGGTCATAGTTCATTTGTTTAGTGCAGGACGTTACTCAATAGGTCACGATTTCTTCTAAATGTCTATCAATTATGCACACTAAACTGAATGCTAAATATGCGCTCAAAGCAATTATTGACTAGACTGTACGTTCACACAGACATGTTGTATGTATCTACTATTTATGATGTATTTTGTACTTAGATTTTCTTGTATAACTTTGTGTGTGGCGGTAGGAGATGGGGATGGGGGGTCAAGGTTGATCCCCCCTTGAGTAGCATGTGGTTTTACAACCTGGAAAGGGTTGAGGAGTTACCACCGAGTAAGAATTGGATCTAAGCTCAATTGGTAAAGCACAGGACTTGTGAACCCATTTCTAGCCAGTAATGTCTAAGTAACTCAATTGCAAAATCCAAAATTTTCTATCAACTATTACATATTATCAGTGCCGTAATACAGTACAGAGGTATATTACTCATCATTTGCACTGATGCTGTTAAAAGAATATTTCTATTCTCAGACAATGTGACACTCATATGGGAAAAGGAAAAAATATTACACATGTTAGCTCCAAACCCCATCTCATCTCAATATCTTAAAGTTCCTAACTTGGACCTATTCTGACTGGCTAAAAGCTGGAGTCTTCCTTGGAATCACAGTAATGTGGTCTGTGATGTCAGAAATGGCAAATGTTCTTCAAAAGCTTTACTTTTATATCATATCTTCTTGTTGATTTATCCTTCAAAATGTGATACATTTGGAATATTGCTTAGCTGTCAATATTCTCTGTAATTTTATCAAAATCAACAATTTCATAGAATAATATTAATTTTCATCTATGAATGAATATTTAAAAAAATTGAAAAAAACAATTTCAACTGAATTGCTGTGATGACATAATTTATTCTGCTGTTGCCAGATGCATTCACACGGTACCACTAAATTTGAAAGATGCATATCTTTGCCATGCTAATGAGAGTGTAGGTTTGAAAAGCCACCTGAGTGTCCCTATGTACAGCATCATACGCCAAGCAATCTGTATTACAGGGCAACTGCTGACATGCACAACAGACTGTTCAACTATTTATTAGGATAAGAATGTTTCCTTTGAAAGATAATGTCACAGTTCTATGTTCTGAAGCCCAGCTTGCTTTAAACAGTGATTGAATGAATCATTTGCAGTGTTTAAACAAACAGTAGATAATGCCACATCAGTTTAACGAAAGAAAAGACAATATTGAATCTTATGGTAATTAGTAGTAGGTAGTTAATTCCAAATTGGTATCAAGTTTATTGTACTAAATATAGAACAGCTAATGAGTGGCGGTGTACATAGAACATCACTCCTAAACCTCATTAGTTGGGGTTGGTCATATTTACTCAAAGTACAGAGTCCCTGTATCACCTACAGTATTTTACCATTTGAATTATAGAATCTTAATGAGTGTTTATAAATAATTAGCTTTATTGCCTCTATCGACTCACAGAATGTCATCTTGTAGCCAGCAGTTTTACACTATGCCAACTTTCATTACATTTGTTACAGAAGCTTTTGGTTAAATAACTGTATTTAGTTATTAATAGCTATAAATAACCACTTAAATTTTCATACTGATAAATTGACATGAAATTATTTAAATAAATAAACAATTTTAGTAAAATTCCGTCCTGTCATATCAAGTTGTTGATGACTGTTTTTCTTCCCCCAGACATGCAAATGTAAAGACATTGTCTGCGTCAGGACTTACAAGAGAGTGTGAGGTGCGACTCCTTCCAGCAGCCGTGAGGGAAATGTGTCATCCAATCGAATCATTTTAACCAATTACCAATCGATAATTAGCATAATCTGTGCAGCTTACACATACACACTTTACTGTACGTGGAATGGGAGAGTGGAACTAATGTGTCAATCCAGCGTCTGATGTAACTTTTGTGTTCTTCGATTTTTATTGCTTTGGGTTGTGGGGGGTGGGGGGTGGGTTGTTGTTAATCGTACTGTTTTTTTAAATTTAGGACAAAGATTCTGCTCTGAATAGCATCATAAATCTGTAACACTAATATACAAGGACCAACAGCCAGTACAAGTTGCAAACCTGCCCATTATAATGGAAGTTCTTATGAGCTTATCTGGTGAGTGTCTGGAGCTGTCTTCATTCTGTAATTCACTTGAAAATCAAAATGCTGATGTTTTTTTTTTCTTTTCTTTTTTTTAATAAATGTGTTCTTTCAGAATAAATTTCATGTCATAACAGTAAACAAAATTTCCAACAGTACATATTGTTGACCTCACTCACAACAAACAGGCGGGCAGGAAATTTATAATCTGAATAACCTGTCTGATTTATATACCAACAGTAGCTGATAACAGAAAGATCTCGGTGTTGCAAAATGTTCTCTTTGTAGTAAGATAAGGTGTCTTCTCGTACAATAGAGAAGACTTAATTAACAAGCTCCTCATTCACTCGTAGCATAATTAATATTGTGCCACATTGTTTTTTTTATACATATTTACATCTATTTGAAATATTTCAAGACAATTCTTGTTTCATCTACAAAAATAATGTGCCAATTAAGCGTGCAACTATTAAGTTTAATGCCAACTTCAAACAATTACTTGCCATATGTTTCTAGAACATTTAATTCTTCTATGTCAAATTTAGCTCATGAATGCTATGTGAAAATGTTGATGCTAGCTTTTATCATATATGTACTTCATAGTATGGTGCTATGTTAATTAGCTTTATGAATCTTTAGATATAATTATTATTACTGTTGCCAATATTGTTGATTCAGTGTTCATGAGTATTGTATCCAAGCAGGTAATTTTGTAAAGAACTCTGCTTGGTACCATTAATTGCTTGCTCTATATGAAACAATGTTATTAATTAATGCATATTCAATCAACTACCAGCAAAGCTTCAAATTATTACACAAGATTAATTATAATTTAAATATAAATTTGCATTTTAGTATATAAAATTTGCAATTCTACTAGTTCACCAATCAGGATGCTGGTTATATATACAGTATTCCTTGAAGTTGCATTCCATCGATATTCTTCCCGTTTTTGGTCTTCGATTACAAGGGTGAAGAAAGTTGCAATAAACATCAGCCAAAGACTGCTTTATTGTAGATTAGATACTGTACATGTACACAAGTTATACATTTATGTGTACATGAATATTCAGTATTGACACTTTGAAGGATGGAAATTATATTTGCCTTCATTTTTGCGAATGACCGTCAAAACAGCCAAATATTGCTTTATTGTTAATTAGATACAACACTTACATGAATATTCAATATTGTCGGAATCTTGTCAACTTTCCACTTTTCATCAGTGCACAATAAGATGTGCAATGTAGTGTGATTAGTTAGAATGACATTTGTATCTGTGAACGGTTGTGGGATCTAGTCCCACAAGTAATGGTTTTTTCTGCTTCCATCTCATTTACAGGGTGACATTTATGTGCTTCCAAGTATTAAATTATTTGATTTTTTAAATAATGCTGTCTTCTTTTAAGTAGATTTATGCAATTTTCATTTCATTTCCCACCTCCTGTTGTATGCAATTGAAGCTGTTTGAACAATAAAAAGCAATGTTAAGTGACTATTATGGATTTGTCCCCTTTTTATTTTATTGGATCATTCATAATTAACAGTATTAAATGTTCTTTGTAATGTCAAAAACTAATTCACCAATTTAAATTTAAAGGTATTGTTCTGTTTAAGTCAATTCTTAAATATACTCACATCTGTGATATGTCTTGTAAATGAGTTGTAGATTAAGTTGGTATCCCTTATTCTGTGTAAAATTCCCTAAGATGGAGCTTAGTTTGGTTTCTAAAGTATCGGTCTCATTATTAACTGTTTTATCCCTACTTCCATTCTTGGAAACTGTGGTCATGTCATCAACATGGTGTACCTAGAGCCGTCTACAACTTATAAACTGTAATTCACACCGTGTTGATAATCTGAGATTTTGGGCCGCTCCTGATACGCCAGTTACTACAGGCACAGTAATTCAGTGGGAACCGATGTGGTGTAATGCATAGTTCCTTATAAGCTATTAGATGTTGCTGATCAGCTCATTTCAAGCCGCTGGTGAATGATTGCAATCCATGGACTTCGCCAGCAGCCCACTCTCTGACAAGGGGCCTAGGTAAGTTGCACATCCCTCCCTCTCCCTAACAAGGAGCTCGCCAGCACCCTTCCCAAGCGGCCTAGGTAATGTTGCAGCGCCCTCCCTCTCCGTGACTACGATAGGTGTAGCAAATGTTTTGTTACGCAGTCAAAGTCCAAACAACTGACTACATACTTCAAATGCCCACTTGCAACACGGGTATAACCCAATGGTCAAGTGGTATAGCAATATTTTGCCATCACAAGGTCCTTGGTTCAATCCCAACTTCTGCTCTTATTAATTCCTTCAGTAAGAGCCAGACAATGCTGGATTTTTCAAATCTTGTTTAGCAGTTGGCTCATTGGATACCTTGCCACATTTTGCATAAGAAAGTGTTGAGCATCACTAACTTCAAGTGACCAGCCAAGTACAAAGTTCATCCAAACTTTACTTTCACAGTTGTTTACAAGATTTTCATATGTGACTTATGTTGACATTAAATGACCCTTGACCGCCACACCAATTTTGATAGAATTCTTGTACTCACTATACCTCGGCTCTACATACCAAGTATGAAGTTCAACCGATATGTACTCTTTGACTGATCGTGTTTACAAGCAGGTATCGCATACAAGGGCATGCTATCATTATAGCATAGATTCCTTTTGCCTCTGGCAAGGATTCAACAAACAAACAAAAATGTGACCAAATAATGACACAGAAAGGAAAGAAACATTTAAAAATCAGCCAATCTATTCTTCTCTATTATCCCAATATGAAATAAGAAGACTTCATTTAATAATTCTCCCAAAAAATGACTTAATTGGTAAATGTTTGTTAACTTTGAAGAAAAAAAAATGTCAAAAGGAAACCTCAAAGCACAACTGCTACAAAAATTGGATGGGAAGATTTAAGATTAATATAAAACGAACAAAACTACGAATTAAATATACAAACCGTGGCTAGACCACTGTGTGCTGGCCTTCCACTCTACCTACACTTATTCTTCGTTGATTTGTATTTATTCGTTTATTTAAGTTTGTGTCTTACAAATATCTTCCCTTTATCAATTCATTTTACAGTCCTTGATTTCTTTTAATGCCTGAAAATTTTAAGACTCACCATCGACAACGAACGTTCTTAAAAAATCGAAGGAATAAAAGCATTCTTTTGGACAGATAATTACAACCAAAACTCAAATTGATTTGTAATTCTAGACTCGATTTAGGCTAAGACCTGTCCGTAGATACTCGATATTAGTAACTGCCTGTAACTGCTTAGCATTACATCTACTGAGTGCCCTAACTACCATACCTGTTTTTAGAATGTAATAACATTATGTAACCACAGGAAACCACCACAAAGATGGTAAATACCAGCCAATGATAAAACCACAAAATACAAGCTCTGAAACAAAACAAAACATTGGTCGTTTGTGGAGAGAGCATCAGAGGGCAAAAGGGCATAGATTTCAATTCAAAGTTTAAAAAAATTGTCTGGGATTTGACAAGCACACCACATGAGGGCCAAAGGCAATTTTACAGAACTTGTTGTTTTTTTTCTCTCAGTCAAATCTTTGACTTTCTTTGATTGATTGCTAACTATGTAAAATCTCCAACTACTTCATTTGAACTTTTTTGGGTAGATATTAATCACCAGTCTTTAAGACAATTTGTTTGCTGTTTTTTCAACTATAACGTCAAGTATTTACGTGACAGCTATTTATACAAGTACAGACTAGTGGCCTTGCCAACGGTTCTTCTGAGTATTTTGAAAGATAACTTGTAAGTGGTATTTATTCTTTGAAGTCTGGTTATTAATAGTGATAAATTGTTGCAATGGTAACAAAAACTGTTTCGAAAATGTGTGATCTATACAAACTCACTCCTTCCTGTAAAATAATCGTCTCTCTAAAACAAAAGTATTACCAAATTAGAGTTATCTGCATACACTAGTACTATAGACGTAGGATTAAGTCCGAGATGTATTCTATTCTGTCAATAACTCGCTTAATTCAGTGATACATTTTATCAACCAATGAAATGCAATGCTCAATGAGACATTTTCTGTGAAGGCACTCTGTAACCATTGAAGACACATTAAACAGTTCAAGAGAAGAAAATAAATATCACCTAATAAAGCGTGTGTATTAAAACAAAAGAATAAAACAGATCTTGGTCAGTCACAAACCAGTATGTCTGTGTTTCATTTTACAGTTCTTTGGGTTTCAATACTGCCAATTATTGATCAAAACTGGTTTAGACAATTTGATGAGACATATAACAAAAATACAAATATGATGGGAAGGTTGTATATAGCAGGAAAAAGGGTATACACTTTTGTTATGATATAGTTATTCTTCACTTTTTTTTATATTATGTTGGAGGGGTTGGGGTAGGGGGTGGGGACACATGTTACCAATTAACATAATGTAAAACATTTGCAACCCACATGAGCATCTAACATTTACAAGCTGAAATTGTGAAAAAAGCAAAACAGAGTACGAAGCGCCAACCAACGAACTGATCATTGCGAGAAGAAACCTTCACCTCTCATCATCTGAGGGTCGGTAAACAAGTCCATGTACAAATAAAGGGCAATGAAATCTCTATCAACTTGCCATCAACTTTTACTATCAACTTGCCATCAACAAAAAGAAATTCTTATAAAGATGGGTGGGGATGGCAGAGGAAGAGATGCTATAAATAACAATGCAATGTCCATGGAACTGGATCATAAAACTGGAATATAATTAAAAAAGCAAAGAATTGCACCCAGAAAGAAACAAATGTATAACATGTATGGCACACAGTTGTGACGATTCATTTCCATCCTCTTCGACGTGAGAGGATGCACAAAAGTGGAAAAATCCTACAAAGAGCTACAAAATTTCTTTTGCCCTAAAACAGAAGAAAAATAAGGTACAAACGGATGGTCAAACCATCCTTATTATTCCTTGTCGAGTGAGTTGTCATGAAAAACATACCACTCGTTCTGAAAAATTATAAATTCTTCTCGACTGATAAAATAATTTAATCGACACAAAAAAAAAAGAAGAGTTTTTGGAGATTGTGCATTGTGGTTGACGGGGGGGGGGGAGAGAAAAATGTCCATAAAAGTACATACATAACAGGAGACGAAAAAATGAGTATAATGATGGAGATAGAGAGAGGCAAAGAAAATGACATAATTCGAAAATAAAAATATATGGACAACAACACAAAAGAGAGAAAACAATAGAATAGAAAGACAAAACATTTGGAAGACTGCCTATTGTCTCTAATAGTCTCCTATTGTAGTTTGAGTTTACCTTGTAGTAGTAGTTTCTTAATCTTTGTTACACCCAAAGTTTTACATTCATAGGGCTATTACAACAATTAATGGTGGCTTAAATAGTGTGGGGTTATTTTTTTTTCATTGTCTTTGTTTTTAGATCATTTTAGTACTTAGCAAATATATAAAAAAAAAATAGAGAGAAGAAAGAAAGAAGAAGAAATAGGAAGAAAAGGACCAACTGCTGCTACTCAATGACTTCCCAGCTGACTACTTGGACCACTTCAATGTCAGTTCTAGTCAAACACCTGAAAAATGAAAGAAAAAAGAAATTTAAGTCAATATTTAAAGGCAATGATAAAAAGAAAAATGGACATCAACAGATTTTTTTAGTCTAACGAATCCTAACCAGTGGCCAGGTCAAATTTTGAGGAGAGATGGTGGGTGGCAAATTATCCCCTACCAACCTGTCCCCCCCCCTCTCCTTCAGCAGAACCACTGACAGAAAATGCTATCAGATGCTGACATTATTCAAAGCTGAAAGTGGACGGTACATCATTTTAATAATTCAATTGACATATAAGTAAACATCCCTGTCGGGGTTTAAAATCATTCTTTGAACAAAATGAGTTTGGAATTTTGTTTTCTGTTATCTCTATTAACTCAATAATAAGTATTGTTTTAATTTAATAATAAAATGCATATGTTACCCTGCTAGCCGAGGCATATCATGCAGACAGTTCCACTAAAGTATTTGCGCGACTGACAATTCACAAACTTGTTTTACAAAAATTTCACATCTGACAATTACTGTAAGTACTGACTGTTATACTCTCCCAGTATTGGCCACAAAAAGGAAACACCTCTTTGTGATAATACATTTCAAGTGAATAATTTGCCAAATTTTTGGGGAACGTTGTGAAAACTTTTCAAGGCTGTAAACTGAAGTCTGATGGATACATGTCACACAGATTAACGTTTTTATCGTTTACAAAATTGTTGTCGACTATGCCCTATGAGATATATCATAAAAGGCAAAATGAAGTTTTATTCCCCACAGATGCGTAACAGTCAGAAAGATGAGTTGGGTTATGCAATCATGAAACAAAACCGACCCAAGACTTAAGAAAGCAGGGACCCCGACAGAGGTTTGAGATTGGAGGACAAGGGCCAAAGGCTAGACCGATCTCTAGAGTTGTAGACAAAAAACGCCACCAAAATATTACCATCGATCAGACTAGGATAATGTGCCAGACATTTTCAGCACTGGAGTGTTAATAATTATCATGTAGTTACATTTCTTCACCAACAGCAACTTTTTTTCAAATTTTCACATTAATACTAATTACATGCAAAAACCAAAATCAGAAATGCTTAAGTGAAAGTGTTTTTCAGCTGTTTTCTCTATCATTTTGAAAATTTGAACTTAACAGAGAAGGGGCAGATGAGTTGCATGTTGTTGTCATGGTAAATTTTTTAGTATCCCAATATTCCTGAAGATCTGCAAAACTTCAATTAGCACAACAAGTTTGATTTGAATTGGTCTGGTTGGTTTTCCTGTTTTACCTCTTAATTTCCATTAACCTGATCCTTAATCTTGTGCCGCCTCCAGTGTGGCGATGCGCTTCTCTTGTTGCTTCACGGTATCCTTCAGTTCGTTCACCTCGGCCAAGAGGCGTTCAAGCTGATTCTTCTGTTCCTGTAAGAGGCCAAAGGTTATGACAATGGATTAGAACAGATCAAATCTTTGACTGATAAAAACAAATACCTAACTATACCTTTACATTGAAGCTATGCCTTTGATGCATCGGATAAGAAGCTGATAGGGAATGGAGCTTTCCAATCGCGAATAAACTTAACAGAGGGCGCTGTCATTATCGGTCCTATCTAGCTTCACCGAACCTGAAAAGCTGTCGCTACAAGGTTCGGTACCGATGACACGGTATCACCAGCAGCAACATGGCGGTACCGTGTAAAGATCACTGTGTAATTATTGAAGAGAGATCATTTTAACAATTTGGCCGAATTTTCCCAGACCAGCAAACTTTTTAACGCCCTTAATTTTTATTTTTTATTCATCTATCTTAAACATGATTCACATATGACAAAAGTTGCATAACTGAAACTTCGAGTCGACCATCCAGTGCTTCTGCAGACAAATTCACACAGTGTGTGTGCTTGTGAGTGATGCACTTTCATGGCAATGTTTGATTCAGAGATTCGTAAAACGGTACAGATTCTGCTCATTGTGACCTTTTATGGACACGACAGCGCCCTCAGTTTTCATTCCTTAACATAATTGCTTGTCGGACTGTCAAGGAGATTCGAACGATAGAATAACATTCCCCGCTGCCTAGTGATTGCCATGGTGATAAACTCTCACACCCAATTATCCACAACTTTTCTACCCAAATGGAAACAATCGTCTCTTGGTTTCATTTCCATCGGATATCAAACTTACACATTGTATGCCTAACTGTGATGATGAGGTGCTACTCAAGGGAAAATGATGAATATTCGTACAAGAGCTGATGAATATTGAAGGTTAATGATGATTATTCATGACTGATAATTATTCAAGATATTAATGATATGACTATTCAAGACTGCTGCTGATTATCACACATTTATCACACAGAGGTCCTAAATTCTTGATAGCAAATTTCCCTTCAAGATATCAGCATGTCATTAAAATCTCCTGAGAATTTCAACAAATTTGATGTTCCTTTTTTATCCAGTTTGGGCATCAACCCTATCCACCACACTCCTCCTATAGAAACCCCCATCCCCACCACCACCCAGTAAATGATTTTCCCCTTAAATATGGACAAAAGGTCATATTTTAACATTCCAAGACCCTAAAATAACATTCAGGATCTTTGTAAACATCATTCATCAAAGAAGTGGACAAATCTTCAATTAGTCAACAGACCTTTTTTTCAAATGGATACATTTGACACAAGTCTCTGTCATATTTTTGCATGAAAGTATTTCTCTGCCAAACATATCAAAAACTAACATCAGCAACCTTTGACTTACATTGAGCACCATGTAACCCTAGTGATTGTGGTCTACCTACGCTGTGGTATGACAGAGGTACATCTATGGATGCATACTAATAATATACGGCTACATAATAACTGGATGACTGAAATATAGTCATATTGTAATTTGGATATATATGTAAGCAAAGAGAATGGGTGAAGGTAAGTTTTGTCAAGGATTGTTGTGGTTGATTGGAATGCATGTACAAACGATCAAACAGTAGGGGTGGGGGGAGAGGGGGTCCATCATTCTGATACACATCCCTCCCCCTTCCTAGAAAGATATATACTAT
>JAIPMN010043656.1:0-19478 GCA_020650975.1 Apostichopus californicus | reverse complement strand
ATTACTATATATATTACAATATATATATTTATATATATATAGTTATATATATATATTACTATCTATATATAAGACAATATATATAGCTATATTTATATATAAAGTTATAGTTATATATATACAGGCATTCCTTTTGAGTCTTGGCTTCTTCATTTTCTCACAAGAACAGGCAGGTAAGTGTGCTTCACGGTTACCTTCTAAATATTCTGCCGGAAACCATCGCGGTTCTTGCTAGTAACGATGGTGGCAGTGCATGCTGAACTAGCTCGTCCTTCAGAAGAAGAAACTGAAAAGTAAGAGATAGAAATTAATTTATCGGAAAATTGGCTAACGAAATGCTATGCAAAACTGGCAAACTGCTACACAAGTCTGTGAAAAGATGTATAGCTGTTTTTTGGAATGCATAAACTATAGTATTTTATATGAGATTTGACTCAGAGCTGGCTTCAAAAACTGGCTACACAAAATTTGAACACTAAAATTGTTCCCTGCACCATACAATTAACACACTTGCATCCACACTTGATCTCAAAGTCATGTATAATGGTAAGACGTTTTCGATCCTAGCAGGACCTTCCCCAGAGGTGAAGCGGTTTAGGGTTCAAAGGGGAACATCTATATTTAAAGTCAACAAATCAATAATCTTTCTTATCTGTAGAAGGAAAACTTAACCGGCACAGACACTAAAAGTCACACATCAAAGGACAAAACGGACAGAGTTTGTCTGGGGAAGGGTCTAAAGTTTTAACTTACCTCAGCCAAAGAAGACTGTAATAAGGACATAGCACTCAAGAGCCCATCACAGAGCATCTCAAACTTGTTATTATCAACCTGAGGAGGTTTGAAGTCAACCTCTTCATCCAAACTCTGAAATCATCATAAAAAAAAAACACGATTTTAACATTTGTAATGTAGATAAAAAACACGAAGATTAACCGGGCATTGTTTTTTAACATTTGCAATGGAAAAAAATATTTATTGAGTCGCCAATATTGCATGTCATTTTAAATGTTTTTATACACTTTGCGACAACAAAATGTAAGTACCATTGTATTGCAACACAATTGCAGCCACCGTTACGAGGAACGGTAAAAAGATTTAATTCACTTTTGAGGAACAATTACAGAAATATGGGGCATGAGGGTTATTCATCCATACTCATATTCATGGAATCCCAACTGACCTGTTCGATTAAGTTATGCGTACTATGTATTAAAGTTTGGAAATTCTGAACTTTTGAGTCCTGTCAAGACCTCTTACAATTAGATTCAGCTATATATATGCAAAGTTGCATGCACATACAACTTAAAAATTTGTACGAAAGTTATTAAGTGTGACGTTTTGATCCCAGCAGCACCTTTTGCAATGGTAAACAAAACATATACTTGGCAAGTTACCCAGACAGCCAGGATTAATTGGCACATCAAGAATTTTCATCTCCATCAACCAATTCTACACGGTTACTTTTCATCTCTCTGCTCATTGTTTCCACCTAATTTTAAATAGGACATTTAAATAATTTGTGTATTTAACTTGTTTCCTCTATTTTGTTTCATCTAACTTAACAGAAAATCCTACAAGGATCAATCAGGCCTAAAAAGTTTTTAACATTTACCTACATTGGCTTTTTGGGGTATATAAAAGCTTGTAACAGTTTTTCTGTCTTTATTACACTAAAATTGTAACAAAAGCCAATTCTCTATCTACCTATTTTTTATCATTGACAGCTCTGGTATGTAATATGCAATGCATTTTTTGCAATATATATGGTGGTGGGGTGGCGGTATGGTGTGGGGGGGGGATGAGATACTTACAAATGTTATTAAGTCAATGATAATGCTCACCTCATCTGAGGATTCTTCTTCTTCTCCCAGTGTGTCAAGCATCATTATCTTCTTTCCTGGACCTTGAAGATAATAATGGAGCCAAAAGGTCACTGAAACCGACAACTTGCACAGTTTACTTTAACACTTTTGACAAAACCATTATTCATAGTTTTATAAAAAAAGCTTTTTCCTTAACTTTGCTGCCTATCCAATCCAGTTTAAGAAGGCCATCAGTTGTTTAAAAGTATCAAAAATGGCGACTTAAATATTAAATTACTACAATGACTGTTCCAGGGCATTCCCAACTTTGGTTAGGCTGATAAGAGACATACCCTGTCCCTAATAAAGAATATAAATCTAATGGTGGGAGCTATTCACCCAATGGTCTGTTCAATAAGGATGGCACTCTTGCTTATTTACTCGATCAATAAGCATAGCTCGAGTTCATAACTTAATGACTTATTAAGCCGATCAGGAAAATGAGTACCAGATCTGGTACTCATTTTCCTGATCGGCTTAATAAGTCCTTAAGTTATGAACTGGTTCTTATTTAACTAGGCCTATTTGTTATTTCAATAACGATATGGTGCTCTCACTTCCCGATCTTATGTTAATTATGGGGTCCTTATTAAATTATACTACTTATATGTTGGCCTATATGCCTAGGCCTGTTTCCATTCAATGAAACGTCAGGCCTACAGTAGCCCGAAGACTATGACAGTATAGATAGTCTATACTAGTATGTAGCCATCGTATTGACTATAGACTAGTATTAATAGTATTGTAAAGCTAAGCCTAGGCCTAGCCTACAGTAGCCTGGCTAGGGCCAAGTCAGCTAAGGGTCAGCGGTAGACATAAGAACTATCAGTCTTACTAGATGTTTCAACAAATCCACTTTGGGGAGGAGATTTTAAAGGGACTGAAGAAGACATTCCTGTTCAAAAATTGTTGCAGGTAGTACCTGCGAAGGCGAAAACGGGAAATTACTAGCCTTAACTTGAAGTGAAAGGTTGCTTGGTTACCACAAGCATAGCCTGTGTAGCTAGTACAGTTGAAACGACTGAAATACAAAGACTAAACCGAATCTGCAAAATGATCTCTTCCCTTTCATTGCAATGACGTAATGAGCAATAATGAAATACTGACTGACTTGATCCTGTAAATAAGTGTAACGTGAATATGAGTCAACTATCATTGTAAACAAATATGAATTGATATAGTGAACCTTTCTATTTTGAGTGCAGTGAATGGACGTCTTTTAAACCAGAAGTGCCAAAAGATTTGAACCTTACGTGAGATCAACAGTTTGTACTTTAGAAGAGTAACGTTAGGGTTGCAGAGTGTGTTAAAAAATAACACTAAGTTAGATATAATTTACCGATAGGTAAGTATTGCATGTTACTTGTTAATGTAAGTGTACGCCTAACGTACGGTCATTTGTTATGATGTGAGTGTAGCCTAACGTTAGGCCTAGTTCGTTACACTATGATTGTGTCAAATGTAATTTAGGCCAAATATGTAACGGTTGTCTGTACCATAGTCCGGGATAACAATAGAGTAACTTGACCCTGTTGGGAGCATCTGTCCTGGGTCCAGTCTCAGTTGCTTAATTGCAGAAAACCCCACAACTCTTGAATCTCACGGATAAGGCCTACGTCCAGAAGTCCCAATACACAATAGGCCTAGTATTCAATGTATAGTCAGTATTGCGAATTTCGGAACACTGCGAAGTTTGGACACCCCTAAGAAATACACGATTTCACCATGACAACCTACAGGAAGAGCCAAATTTCACCAAAAACTACAAAGCTACAGTTATTTTCTCTCCAAAATGACCTGTCTCGTGCAAGTAAATATTTATATATTTGTCAATAAAATGACGGAGATATATGAAGTCTGTTATAATTACTGAAAGAGCAACTGCGCCACCAATTTTATCACCAGCGCCACACTGTGGGAACGAGTGTCCGAATTTGGCAATACTCTAGCAAAGAAATACCAGTTCCACAATCACGAAGAATCTTCTTTTTTACAACGTGAAAACAGTTTGCAGGAAAGAAAGTTTGGCCGTGTATCTTAATATAACACACTTCTCCCACCATATCAAGTATATTTTCAGGTGATTTATACCAGAAGATATAGTTTTGGGGTGATTTAAGGCTTAGGTGTCTGAAATTCGAAGTGTCCATGCTACTATTAAGTATTATCATTCTCAAAATGACCTGACTGTGTGTAGGAAAATATAACTTAACAAAGACCACTGTACCTCCATGCTAGTTACGAGTCACAGACCCAGCTGTGAAAGAGCAGCCTGTGTTTGATAATTGGTCCTTGAGAGGGCAGGTTTGAAATCGTTGGAATATTCCAGTGTACCTTTACTCATAAGTCATTTTGCCAACTGACGAGTACTTTTACATGTACAGGTAGGCCTACTTCTAATCAACCCAAGCCATACCAAAGCAATATAAAGCAGTATTTCGCTACTATTTATGTAATATCATGGTACTTAGGCATTGGCTATAGCTTTGACTCTTGACTCAGTCTAACTGTAAGCCTAGATATTAGGGCTAGTAGCAATTTTAATTTCACCAATTGTGGAAATAAGCATCACCAAAAGTTTTACAGCAAATCAATGTCATGTGGATATATTACTTTGGTTGCTTGGAAATTCAATAACTTTCAGGCATTGTTACCACCATTATACGTTCAATTTGCTGACCTTTTATTTTTACCAAGAAATCGTTCTATACTTCTTCTAACAAGGATCCAGGGGACCTGGGACCAGTTCTAAGTACAGTACTTTAACAAGTTTTCTTATCTTCTCACAGTACTTTGGTTAAGGTTTAGCATCAATCTCTGTGGATGGAGTCTCACTCCTCTCAAATGAACTTGTCCAATTTTATCTTCTAGACTAGAAAGGAAGGCAAACATTGTTCTTGGGGTTAGTTGAACATTCCACGCACATAGTCACAATGGACGCACTCTTTGGGCGCCGAAAAACTCCAGAGCAAATGCTCAGAGAGAACCAACGGATGTTAAACCGAGCGATAAGGGATTTAGACCGAGAGAGATCTAGGATGGAACAACAAGAGAAAAAAGTCATAGCAGACATTAAAAAGATGGCAAAAGCAGGCCAAATGGTAGGTTTCCTTTATATGAGATTTAAAGTAAGGTTTTTGTAAAGAATATATGACCTTATAAAGATATGTAAAAACACTTTACGGGCAAATACTGTACAGCCGTGGAAAAACTGTGCAAAAATTGTATTGTAAATGAAAAGGTAGTGTAGAAAAGAGTAAATGTAGCTTGATGGTGACTTCAGGATCTGAAGTTAGCTATGACTTAAAGATAATGGGGGGAGGGTGGGGGGGAGGGGCACTTGGATCTCATTTGCATACTGCATCATTCAAATTAAGCATCTTATCGATTTTGATTTGTGTGGTATTGTAATAATGTTGAAATAACTTAGCTGTGTTTGACCATTATCAAACTGAGACAATCTCACAGAACGCTTTAAACTGAAAGAATGTTAAATGCTGTTAATGAGCAGCGTTGTAACAACTAATGATTGCATCCTTCAAAATGAAGAGGCTTGATTAAATTTGGGTGGCTATTTTCACCCAAGAAAGAAAAGACTTGACTCACTGACTAGACCAAAGTCAGAAAAAAATGAGAGATACTTGACTGTAAGCTAAAGTGACTCATCACTATTGTCCTAGAAAGTATAAATCACAATTGATTTTCACAAATTTTAGACCGTCAGGTTTGTGTCAGCAGAAATGTTCACATTGCAATTGCCTGATTTTATGAAGCAGTTGCACTTTGTTTTAAATATTTGTAATTGGAAAATTTTTGGGATTCTTGATCAGTTGTGTTTTAAGTTAGTAATATTTAAACATGTTACATGAAACTGCAGAGGATGTAACGTCCATTTCATGTTTTAAGATAAATAAAGCATAAATTGTGTATGTGCAAAGTTTGTCGTTTTTATTCTCTTACTTTTTATTCACTCATGCCGTTCTCTTTCTTTGTTTAAAAAAAACCCCAGGATGCTGTCAAAGTTCAAGCAAAAGATCTTGTCAGAACGAGAAGGTATGTCAAGAAGTTTATCCTGATGAAGGCTAATATACAGGCTGTCTCCCTCAAAGTACAAACATTGAAGTCAACAAACGCGATGGCACAAGCCATGAGAGGAGTAACCAAAGCGATGGCGAGAATGAACTCACAGGTAAGTTCAGGGATGTGCCCAGGATTTCCTGAGTGCCGGGTATACTGATCGCCGTTCTGGGGGAGGGGTCTAAGTGGGAGGGGGTGCCCCCTCCCCTTTGAGAAAATTTTCGATTTTTGAAGGTGCTCAAATGCTGGTACTTGTGTAGCTTTTTAAGCACATACACAAGTACTAGTTTTGCTAACAATTTACATGTTTAAATTTTTTTTTGTAGTGAAATTTTACGTACCTGGTAAAAGTTATCAGTTTGTTTCAAAGAGATTGGACCGATTGAGAGCCGTAAGTTATGTTTCTCGTATGCTTAACTGATGCATTATTAGTCTGCATGATTTTGGCATAGGCTAGGCCCAATTTATGTTGAATATATAGTTAGGAATGTCGGGATTTTAGATGAAAATAGTGCTGGGCGGGATTCACGATTTTTAAGACAGTGCTGGGGGGTAATTTTTAGTGCTGGGCTGGGCCGCCCAGTGCCGCCCAGGGTGGGCACATCCCTGTAAGTTGTATTGGCAGAGACGATCGCAGAGTCGTGATATATAGCCACAAAACGACTAGTCAACTGAACTTGGTAGCGATAAAAGAAGCACAAAATTACTCCAGATTAAATAGTCAGACACACAACTGTAGTTTACTTCAAAAACAATAAATGTGTTAATTAATCAAGGCTTCTTATCAGGAGGTTTTCAGATCGAAAAAACCATGACGAAATATCAAAGTGATATTGTGCAATCGTACAGTAGCACGTAAACAATATTTCTCCTTAAAGGTTAGAGGACTTGCTTGCACATATATATCTCAATATCATATATGTGTTAAACAGTTAAACAAGGTAGGTAAATGAAAGATAAAAAGAAAAACAGTCCAAGCAAAAGTGGACTTTACCAACAAGTTGATGTATATATGTGAGGAGTAAGACTAAAGAATGGTGCCATTTCAAATATTCAGAAAGTTACGAAAGGGGTTATCGATATGCAGAAGCCATGATGATACTCAAGAAGAAGTCGGTAAAATTGAGAAACTTCAAATGTTTTGTCCAAATGTTTTGTTTAAAATATAATTGTTTGGTGCTCATTTATTTTCATGAGCATTGGCCTCAATTACTCCGACAGTATTAGTGACAAGCTGTGAAGCATTCATATCTTTTGCAAGGTGATGGAGACTGATTTTTTTGTTTGTAAACAAGCACAAGATTTCATGTGTGGATCATTTCTTTAGTCAGTGCATGAAAGGTTTGAAGAATGTACATGAGAAAAAAGAAATACATTTTCAGCTCAATTGTCGTGAGGATTTTACTCATTTTGCTATTGCAATGATATCTTTAAACAAAAACTTACTCAACTTTAACAATGCACATTTATATGAGAAAACAAGCTAACATCAGGAATTTCGTAAAAGGGGATAACCTTCTTCTGTACAGTGTATAATGGTAGTCGTGCAATCAATAAGTCGATAGATAAAAGATTGGTCGATTGATTGATGAATTAATTAATTGAATAATGAGATGTCTTCATTTATTTTAACAGTTGAAATTACCAGCCATCCAGAAGATTATGATGGAGTTTGAGAAACAGTCGGAGATTATGGACATGAAGGAGGAGATGATGAACGATGCAGTCGATGACGTCTTAGGAGACGAAGATGATGAAGAGGAAAGGTGAGATAAAAAAATATATTTATCAATTCGCCCCCTCACCCCCCCCCCACCCCAGTTGTCACCAGTCTATGAAAAAAATCAGGTTTACTTTAAGATATTTAATGCAGCACTAAATTGTAGAGTCACCATCACTGAAAATGATTTCTCATTCCAGAGTGTGAATTTGTAGTCTGTTTGTGTTACATATTCATGTATTCCTTATGAATATGCAAATAATCGTCAATACTGGACATAATGCTGTGGAAAGTTTTTCTTTGACTTTTTGGTAACTGTAGTCACGGTATCTAGTACCCCCCCCATATAACACATTGCTAAAAGATGTATGTTACAATGATTGTTCATTTCATGAAAATATGATTCTAATAAAGGAGTTATTCTAATAAAGGAAATATCTGTTTGCCATGAATTAAGTTTCACCATGCTCATAGTTAAACCACCTTCATAGTTCAATGCTTAATGATGGTATGTTAAAGTTTCACAACTTCATTTTTGTGTGCCATAAATTTGGTTCACCATCGATATGTTTGAATTCCTAATCTCATCATATATTTTTTTGTTCTTCTTTTGCTTCTTAGTGAGGCTATCGTTAGTCAAGTCTTAGATGAGCTTGGTCTTTCAATAGGAGATGAGTTATCAGGTATGTTGTCTTGTTGTTGTTGTTGCTTTTTGTTTTAACAAATATTAAACCCTTTCGTTCCAGACCAAGGTTTTAAGACAACAAAGGATTAAAGTCACATCTTCAGCAAGTTTTTGCTTCAGACTTTTGAGATTTTTTTTTTTTACTAAAAGGTCATCTCCATATTTAGCAACTCAAATTAAATGTAAAGCCCCTGTACACATTTAACAAGACAGTTTATTATCTGGGTAGATGTCTACTTGCATTGCACGACATGGTAGGCGGGTCACCAGAAGCAAACCTAAGGTGTCCGATAGTGGTTGATTTGGAATGACGCTTCTGTGTTTTCAAATATGGCTCTTGCCATATTTTCTCAGGAATCTTTTGCAGTTGGTTTCATAGTTATAGGGGCCATTTGGCTATTGACCCTCCCCACCCCTTCACCTCCCCCTCCCACACTTGTTTACACTCTTGACAGCAGGTATACAAATTCTGTAGTTTACAGGAAGTTGTCGGTGAACAACGATTCTCTTACCTCTGTTCAAACCCCCCCCCCCCTCCCTTCTTTGAATAGAAACTTGTGATGTCACTACACACACGTCTTTGTTAATATACTACATTCCTTCTATCGTTGTAAAGGGCAGTGAACAAGCACTGTCCCACGAAGTCGACGGCAAACTCTCACTCATCTCATAAGTTTTTTTCTTTCGTAGCTCTACCCGGAACGGGAGATCCTATCAAGGAGAAGCAGAAAGGAGGCAAAGTAGCTGCTGCGGATGGAGTCAGCGATGCGGATGCAGACCTCCAAGCCAGATTGGATGATTTAAGAAGAGAATAGAGACTCTACATTTCTGTAAAATTTGTCCTCTTTTTTTTTTGTCTTCTTTTTTCAAAGAATTTACAAAGTAATAAACCAGAAACTACAACAAAGCAGATAGTCATTAACCTTCATTCCCTCTATCCTTTTCTAAATGTGGAATTTAAAAAAAAAAATTCTGAAAAACTTTGCGATCGAATGAAGTAAGCAGAGTAGATAACTAAAATTTTCAGATCAAAATGTTGGTGCCTGGGTAGGGGGAAGTGGAGGGGGTGGGGTTGAGTACCTTATGTACAAGATCAGTGGCCTATATATATAAACAGCATCTTTACATCAGAATAGTGTAGCATAATAGTTAGGTTCATAACTCTTGGCTTAAAGGAGAGGCAGACCCCACCGTCATCTTATTAAATGTCCCGAAAATATTTAACGAAAAACCTTACTGTGGGGGGGAGGGTGTTGTGCTTCAAAATTTGTGTCATGGATCTGCAACATTTGTCAAGCCGTGAGTTTATGGTGTTGTGAGAGGTATTTTGGTCAAAACAAAAAACTTGAAAGTAATGTGACCATAAGCTGCATGAAAGTGCCTGCATAATAGAATTGAGTAACAATGTCCCTATTTTTCTCTAGATAATTAGTAATTCTTTTTTAATCTGCATTCAACCTTGGTTTGAATTATATCCTTTCATCCTATCTTTAGAAAATTTGCACAATTAATTACAAGGAATTTAATTTTTATCCTAACAACTTTTTTTTGGTTTTTTGCATGTATAGTCTGTATGAAATTTTGGTATGGATAGATAATTAGTATGTTCCGTTGAAAGAGGATTCTACGATAAAATTTGAGGCAGCGAGCAAGGGTATTGTCGGAGCAGATGTTTAAGAATTCCTTTTTGAAATTTGAAAAGTGTAAAAAGTCGTAAAAGTGAATGAATTTAATTATGCTAAGATGTTGCTTTGAGATAAGTTTAATTTTTGAATCAAACATCTACAAATTCTATCGATAGCTTCTTTATTTTGAGAATGGTGAATTATCAAGTTTCTTTTGCACGATAACCTGTCTCTGCATTGCGAGGGTGAAAGGACTATTTGTGATGTAGAAGGGTAGTATGATTTATTGGCATTGCAAGGCCTGACAAGAGGGGGTTACTATGGGGGGGGGGGTAGTTTAGAGGGGGTTACATGGAAATATGAGTTAAGAATAAATTATTTTTCAATTTCATGAAGACTTCAAAGAGGGCTTGGGTATCATAAATTTCGACATGGCCGACCCTGGATTTCAACATCATTCCGCTAGTCTGTGCTATAGCCGAATCCTAATATGTCTTCAGAGCTTTGATAAAATGTAGCACTATTTTCCAAATTGGTGAGCTCTATGTGTATTGGTGGTTTTGCTTTTCAAATGAAGAGAGTGTCACATTTTCTTTCGTATTCATTCACAGGTAACTTGACTGTGACCTTATTGTGACAGGCAAAGTGTGACAGTTATATTGGAACTTTTGCATTTTGCACTAAGTTCCATTATAAGTTTGTTAATCAAATACCTTCCTCTTCAAATAAAAATTAAATAATGTGAAAATGAGTTTGAGTTTAAGGAAAAAAGGGCCACAGGCAACTATGCTACCCCCCCCCCCCACCTTCCCTCCCCATTACAAGATTAGGGAGAGGGGAGAAGATTGAAAAGGTTATTCTCTTCAAAAGGTATGAACCAACATTTGTATATTGAGTAAATTTTCAGAAATGCTTTGGAAACTCAAAAACCCCTCCCCCTGCCACAGTACCCCCCTCCCTCTGCCACAGTAGCCCCTCTGCTATGACTCAAAGTGTATTTGCCTGTCATCCTTCTCTGAGTCAGCAATAATTTTCATATTTGTTCTCATTCTGTGGATTGTCAATTTATAGTGATATTCTATCGGTATCTACGAAAAGCAAGAACGTATCACTTCTGGTATAAAACACTTTCTCTTTTGAATATTATATTGGGTTTTCATTATTCTTATATCCAGTTGTAAATAAATTAGTACAGCATAAAAAACCAATGGCTTTCATTGTCTTCCTGTTTTACTCTCCCATAACCCCCTCTGTCATTTCTCTACACCCTTCCCCGCCTCAACCCAGTAGCGGAGCGTCCATACAGTCAGGGGGGGCCGATGCCCCCCCTGACGGACTCAAATGGACTGCTGGCGCCCTTTTCAGCTTTTTATCACATTTAACTTATTTGCGATTATTGACTTTTTTATTGCGCTCTCATCTACCTATTGACATTTGTCACATTTTGTTGGTGTAATTTTCTGACAAAATGGCGATAACACCTATTTATTCTTCGTTTATCTGCAAATTAGCAAGGCCCGGAAAGGGTCATTTCCGGCGATCTAGAGTGTATCTTTACTCCAAAAATTTCTGTACGCTCCGCCCCAACCAATGGTGGCGCTCTGCTTAGATAGTGTCGGAAGCGCCCCTACAGACCATTCTCGCCCCCCCTGACCAATACCCCTAGCTCCGCCACTGGCCTCACCCCCCCCCCCCCACACACACAATCCGTTTATGCAGATAAATATTCAAAACCTAGTATCAAACACAGAGTGCTTTGCAAGTTATTGAAAGTTTTTGTGGTCGGTCATTTTGGAATATATACAATTTTGCTGTCAGGATATAGTCCACTAACGGTCATCAGTAGAAGCAAAGTCCTTCGAAGTCAATGCATGATACGTACCCATCCAGGTCGAGTAACGGTCTGTGAGCATGTGACGTCACGATATGGTTGTTTGGCAATCACATGATAGTGAAATCCTTGTTTAAGATGGAGCATGAGTGACCATTGTTTGCTTTTTTTCTAGCATATATATATATAGCATATCATAATTCAATGACAAGCAAGCCTCGGCTTCGCAACCTTCCCTTTTGAATCAGTGCATTGAGGAATAAACAATTGCTTCAGGACAATCCACGGTTTCTAGGGGCGGTGGATTTATGTGAGTGGGTAGCTTAATTGCAAGGACCAGAAGAGAACAACAACTGACAAAAATATAACAGGGCTCGATTTGGCTTGTGGGGCTGGGGTCAGGCGATTGTGGGGGCCCTTTTAGCATCATATAAACGATACATATAGTAACCGTTGGAAATATGATTTCAGAAACATGGTCCCCTTACAATCACAAAAACCTTGTTCTAATTATCTGCAAGGCATAACTGCAATGTTACTCTATTGTGGTACGCTCATAGCGGTAGTGTTGGTTATGCGAGTCGTGCTGAAGGGCCACACTGGCGGATCCAAGGGGGGGCCAACGGGGGCCATGGCCCCCCCAAAGGTGAGCCAAAAAATGTTTCCGAACATCCGCTAAATCATATGATTGGAAATTAAAAAAATCGAGAGGAATAGCAGTGGTAGACTAGTCTAAACCTTTTCGTTTTCTGGTTTAAAATGAAATGTATGAGCATGAGGATTTACAGTTTATCACCATTTTGCAGTTACAGGCTGGTTGTAAGAAATTTATAACCTATGAAAAATAAAATTTCTTGAGAAAGATGATCCCAACTTTGTTTTATAAATATTTTAGAAAATTACACCTGGGAAACATTTTTTTTAGAAGTAAATTAACATCACCATTGTACACTTTTGTCGCACCAAATTGCATCTGAGGGCATTCAGCAATAGAAAACCCCTCCCCTTAGACCCCTCCCCCATATCACTCTAACGCCACTTTGGCCCCTCCCAAACAAAGGCTCTGGATCCGCCAGTGAAGGGCCATGGTCCCGTGGCCGGGATAAATATCATATCGGACATCATAATCGAATGCTGAATATGTGGGGCTCTAAATTTGGAGGAGGGGCATTCTTGGCCAGATGTTGCGGGCCCCGGGGCGGAATGAGGCCCTGCCCTTAATCCGGCACAAAATCCTGTTTAGGTTGGTGCCTCACTATTTCACCAGGAAATTACGACAGTATTTCGCAACCTGACAAAAAACAGAACCGATTATCACTAATTCATTGTTTGGTGCCTCACTTAATTTCCCAGGCCATCTAAAATTTCATTGAGTTTCACTTTATTGCGGTAGCTTTGTTGATTAGGTCAATATACAGGTTTCTATCCAAGTAGCTGTTCATTGTGAGTTTTGTCTTCATTACCATACTGGATTATCTGAGACGTGAATCGCTGGTGGTTAAATTAGCCCAGAAGATTTGCAGCTCTCTTTACGTGGCGCTGTGACTGCTGTTTTACAACAAGCGCCCTCTTTTCCGTGCAGTAGCAAATCACTCAAGATGAGGTAAATTGACACTCAAAAGTAATCATGAAAAATCTCTGATTTGAAGTTATATTGAAAATTCAAAATTAGTCTGATTAAAATCTGTATTAGTAATTAATCTAGTAGTGGTTATATGTGTCAGTAAAATGGATCGTTTATAAAGAATTTTACATTGATACTTTGACAAAGTGTACAGCAATTAGTTCATGACATGTGTTACGAACTGTGTAGGCTAGGACTATACATGTTAAATAGCCATGGCTGTGTGCAAACTACTTGTATGTTGTATGCAAGCCCAGTCCATAACCTCCACAGGTCTCTGATTTGTAATACTTGTTCAATACAGTATGCCACCATAATCGAGGCCTACATTTTTGGCCGAGGCAAGATGTTGTTTTTCTTAGTGTGTATGTTAGGCTACATTCTACACTGCATATGTTGGCAAGCCTAAGCCCACCACAGTAGCCTAGGCTTAACTAACTAGTAACAAGTAACATTTAGGGCTTAATATTACTTCTTAATCCAAAGACTAGGCCATAATTATACAGCGTTTGCGTCAATCACGGCCAATAGGGCCATAGTTTGCCAACATCTTAAAGTGTCTGCTTAGGCCTGGCCTAACTATTGGCCATATTGCACAATGCAAACTGCCAAGCTTTGCAAATTACAATCTTATTCTTACTAGGCCCTAGTTGTAGTTTTACAACGTGTAGGCTTAGCCCTAACTACATTTAAAACACTCCTACTCCTAGCTACCTAACTCCTTAGGCCTACATCAGTCATACATAAATTGGAGCCAAAGGCCGAGTAAGATTCTTTGCTTCTTTGTCCAAATCAATTGCAGTTTCTTATTGTTGCTTTGCTCAGATACATCCTGATAATTTTATCTTTGCAGTAAGATCAACAGAGATCTGTTAGTAGAGGCCATAGAGGAGGTGCTCATTGGGAGTCGAAGAAAGAAGAGGGGTTTTCTGGAAACTATCGAGCTTCAAGTTAACCTGAAAAACTATGACCCCCAGAAGGACAAGCGTTTCTCTGGGACAGTCAAGTAGGACAACCAATTCTTATTTATCTGAAGTCTGCTCCTAGCTTTGCATATTCCTGTTGCCCCATCTATCAAGTAGTTGGGGAAGTTGGGTTCAGTGAACTCCAACGGACTCCTACCCAGGGTCTTAAAATGAATGGGAAGGCATTTGCCACACTTGTCTAGCACAAGTTACATAAAAAGGTTTGCTTGTGTGTGTATATATGCAAAAATGGATCGGCATTTGATACCTGAACTTGGCATGAGCATATGAACTTCAAAGTGTCATTTCCATTGGAAAACAAAGTTATTTTTTAATGTGAATGTACAACACATTATCCTCACACTTTCATTGCTGCAAAGTGAACAGCAGAGTAATAAAGAGAAATAGCCTACACTACCCTGTTTCGATGAATAGATTAAAACTTGTAGTTAGATCAATTATTTAATTCATGGCAAAGTTTATGGGGTATTATTTATAATTATGCAAGGTTTGATATCTGCATTCTCTGTAATGGAGGGGGAAAGTATGTTAAAGGGAGACAACTAAATAATATTGGTGTATGTTGAAGGGGAAAACTCTTATATGTATTAGTTCTATTTCCGTTTAAATAACAACGTAAAAGTATGATTTCCATCATCCACCCCCCCCCACCCCTCCACCCAAGTAAGGTCAGATTCCTCTAAGTTCAACAACTACACTTTGAGTAGAAGTGCACACTTCTGTGCAGTGTCAATAACAATGTTTCTCTCAGTCAAGCTTGACCGCTATTGTTGAAGTTGTATTATTTTTTTTACTTACAAGTGGATTTGGGTCCCTTTTGTTGAAGTAGTTTGAATCATGGGACTTATAGACCTCAAGTGATTCATTTTGTGTCTTTCTTAGAACCTAGGTAGTCCATTTCGGAAGAACCCGCTAAAGAAAGTCAAGTATTTTAAAGAAGAAAAGTTTCTCACAAATTATCCATTATACAGATCATGACTCATTTTTTACCCCTTTTCACCGTAGACTGAAGAATATTCCCAGGCCCAAGTTTTCCATGTGTGTCCTTGGTGACCAGCAGCATTGTGATGAGGCCAAGGCCAATGACATCCCCTGTATGGATACTGACGCTCTGAAGAAACTGAACAAGAACAAGAAGCTGGTAAAGAAACTCGGTAAGAGTAGCATTTATGAATCTCCACAAACCTGGCATTGGGTAGGGAGAAGAAAGGGTAAAGAGGAAAGGGAGTGGTGCAGAATAGGAAGGGGGACAGTGAATGTAGCAAAAGAATAATCAGGCTAGAAGAGATGGAATAATAATAGGGCTTGTAGGGAGGGAAAGAATAATAGGGGTAGGAGGGAAGGGGATAATAATCAGGGTGGAAGGGTGGGGGAATAATAGTGGTAAAGGAAAGGGGTAAGTGCAGATTGAAAGAAAAGGTGTAAAAAGGTATTAGGGAGTGGGTGATTCTGTCACAGGGGAGACAGAATATGGCTTAAGCCATAAATAAGGCTCAGTGTGAGTGCAAAAGTTTTCTTCATGTTAGTCTAAAACTGACTAAACCTCAACATTTAGATGATTGTTCTGTCACGCAACTACTACTTACGGATGGTAACGGAAGTGAGAAACTTCCAATGTTACCAACTTTACATAACTTCACATGCTTTAGAATTTATACATTTTTGCAAGATGAGCCAATTGTTTCCACTTGTGAAAACAGCTTTCTGGTTGAGTGTTCCTCATCTTCCAGAATGTTTGTCAGTTGAGTTGGCATGAGCTTTTTCCGCGAATTCGCTAAATATCCGCGATTTCTTTTCTACCTCGGGGACAAATACTATTATCCTAACACACTGTAACATACGCAAACTGGAGCCTATACCGCAATTTTTGCAAAGTTCCGTGATTTTTTTTTTTACCCAAGGCTCATCACTGGTTGAGGTTTCATGGAACTAACATCCAATTGACACATTTTTAATGGTGCCTGCTACTTTCATGCTTTCAACTTTTATGACAAGTGACCGCGCAGGGGGAGGGTTGTATGGCTTTCTAAAAACGTTTTCGTTATTTTCAGCGGATTATCTTTATAAATTAACGTTCTCTTGATCCATCACCCCACAGCCAAGAAGTACGATGCTTTCCTAGCTTCGGATTCTCTGATCAAGCAGATCCCTCGTCTCCTCGGGCCAGGTCTGAACAAAGCTGGTAAATTCCCAACTCTGCTGACCCACTCTGAGCAAATGACAGACAAAATTGAAGATGTCAAAGCAACCATCAAATTTCAAATGAAAAAGGTGAGAGAATTCAGAAGCAAGTGTTGGGGTGGATGGAGGGATTAAAGAAGGTTCTAGTCATTTTGAAATTTGGGGGGTTCTAGCCACGCCCTTAAACGAGAATGGATCATGTTTTGAAAGATGTAGTTGAAGGATTAATTGTTATTAGTTATGATGCCGAAGGCTCATTAACCTTTGCAATTGAGTTGGCCTGTGTATGTCTGTGTGTGTGTGTATATTAATGTGTGTATGTGACGGTTAGTTTGTTAACACCATATCTCAACAACCACAAGTTGAATCAATGTCATATTTGGCAGGTAGATGCCCCATGATTATTGGATGTGCCCTACAGTTCTAGGCTCTCATATCATGAATATCAGTGAGTGGGTGGGGCTTAACATAGAATTGGGCTCAAATTGGTATGGTGATGTTGGTACATAATAAGCATATTTTCATGACATCTCATTAGTATTCATCAAGTTGTAACAAATGGCTTTCAAACACAAGATAACTAAATATTCCATTGTTTTCATCCTTGGCATATTAGGTTTGTCACACTACATTCACATGATCTAAATGTTTTGTTTTGTGTGCATATCATGAATATTAATCAGTGAACCTGAAACTCTTAATCATATATCTCTTGAATAGTATGTTTAATTAGCTTTATCCATGTACTTGGATTAATACAGCAGTGTAAGTATATAGATACATGCTTATGAGATCATAAAATGTTACCTCATTACTATTCATGCATGTATCTGTTTTCTGTTCTATGTCACTAAATAAACTTTGTCAACATGATAACTGATTTCTGGTTACTTTCCTTTACATGTTGCAGCATTAGTCAATAGATAATCCTCTTCATTTTGTTGTGCACAAGTTCGTGAATTATTAACATGTATGGCTTGCCACACCATGGATATGTTTACGCATCAGAACCACTCATCATGTTCATTTTATGGTTTTTATAAACATCATTATTTTTCTCTGCTCTTCTCAAGGTACTCTGCCTAGCCGTTGCCGTCGGTCACGTCAAGATGAGCGATGAGGACTTGCTAGCCAACGTCACTCTGGCAATCAACTTCCTGGTGTCTCTTCTGAAAAAGAATTGGCAGAATGTTCGCTCTCTCTACATCAAGAGCACAATGGGAAGGCCACAGAGGATCTTCTAGATGTGTGCCTTCCACAATTGCCTTTTGTTAAGCTACAACAGACTCTCCATCTGTACCCAAAATTTGTAGTAAATCAGTCAATTCCAAAACCAATATCATGATTTATGGAAAAAAACTGACAATCCTTATGAATTTCCTTGGAGAGATTTGCTGCAACACGAAATATGTGTAAAAGCGTGAAAGTAGTTGATGAGTGGTTTTAAAAGGCTATTTACAACTTCTTGTAGAGGATTGAATGCATACATGTATAGTTATAGATATCTATGACATGGCAAGTTGTTGCAACATAAAGGGCAAATTGAATATACAAATATTAATGAAAAGAAAACATATCTTTGTATTTTATTTTATTGTTATGTGTATATTGAATATTCAACACTTCTGATCTAGATTCTGCACTCAGTTTGGGACAATTTGATTGTAAACTGTACTTTCATGTCATGCTACAAAGCACTTGTACTGACAGTATGAGCAGGATGGATGTCCTGGTTACAATAAAGTAATGGTTTGGAAATGTTCATACAGTCAGTACGAGTGCTCTGAAGCATGATATGCATTATGCGATGACGGTATAGAGTGGAATTGACATTAGAAATTTGTCCCAAGTCCCTACTGGCTGTAAATCTCTACTTACCTTAACCCACTCCCCCCACCCCACCACCCAGCGAGATTGACAAATTCACTGAATCCGCCATAAGTTTGTACTTTAACTAAGATGGCAGTTAAAATCAAACTCTTTTTGCATCTAGTGAATGTTAATTGTGCAAGCAGTTAATTATTCTATTCGATCCTGAACATTCTGTTTTTTACCGACTTTTCCCCATTAGCTTGGATGATGTACAAATCAAACGTTGCTCAGATTTTGACATTTTCTCCACATATGAAGCGAAACATCACTAATCTTGCTATATAAAAAATGTTTGCCAAATTTGACTCGCAAAGCTGATTGACAGAAGTTTCTTGGTTCAGTCAATTTTTGCTTAGATACCTTGCCAACCGTGGCATTGATTGAAGCTAATTCAGTTCAGCAGTCTGGCCTACTAAGCTTTCTTGTATGAATTCCTGTGCCTTCCTAACCTCAGCACTATCTCCACCCCCCCCCCCCTCCCAACCCATACCCTTTAAACTAGGAAGTGATGTATTATGTACAAGCAACAGAATTCTATCATTTTCAGCGAATAGAATATTTATTTGTGCGTCCTCTATTATTTTTACCCATCAAGTATTGGATACTATGACCCCTGTGCCATTTACATCACCCAGTGAATGTCGGATAGTGCTGCACTCTGCTGAAACATGGTTAACAAAACCTCTTGTCAACCCCTTATTGGTCACTATCATGTATTATACTCAGTGGCGGAGATTTCTTGTCAGAAGTGGGGGGGTTGCAGGCCATTGATGAAATAAAAAGTCATAACTGCTGGCTCACTACCTAAGTGGAGCGCCACCATAAGTTGGCGCGAAGTGCACAAGAATTTTTTGGCAAATATTGCCTCCCAGATTGCAGTAAATGGCACTGCCCAGGCCTTGTAAAGCTGCATTTAACCAGGGGCGTATGCAGGATTTTCTAACCCGGGGGGCGCGTATTACTATCTAAGCGGAGCGCCACCATTAGTTGGCGCGCAGCGTACAAGCAAATT
>JAIPMN010043655.1:0-13573 GCA_020650975.1 Apostichopus californicus | reverse complement strand
CCAACCCCCCCCCCCCCCCAAACCCCACCAACCATAAAACAATCCTCTTTTTTCAATTGTAAGTTGCAGGGTATTCCAGGTACATAATAAAGTCACAGACATTCTTGAATTTCAAAAAAGAATTGTAACTATTCTACTATTGTACCTTTTCAAGAAACTGGAGTCCCAAATTTATGTTTATTTGAAAGTCAACTATATATTTAAAATGTGGAAAATGTATTAATGTCAGTTCATGATATCAGGGGCTGTAAATTTGCCAAATACTGCAGTCGGTCCATTTTGTATCACATTTAACAACATCCATCCGCTCAGCCTGATAAGTTTTGCTCCTGCGGAAACCTTCGGGTTCCCCGTCTTCAATCATTGATCTTTGAGATGAATCCGCAGCTGCTAATGTTTATTTATTCTGAAAACCCACAGAAAACAATTGGATTTAAAAGAGAGTTATAGGTAGAGAGAGAGAGAGAGGGAATGAGAGAGGCTGCATATTTAATAACTTCAAAGGTTACTCACCCTCCAATAGTACGTTGATTGCCTCGCGAAACTCTGAGAATTCGTAAGGGGTTAGAAAGCCAAAGGATCCGAGATGGAAAGCTATTACAGGTGGTACAGTACCCTGGAGAAAGAGGCAGACAAAATCAGGTGAAAAACAGAACAAGGTTTGTCGAAGCCAAAAAGAATAGAGTATGTGCAATCATTTCTGTGTATGTGAAAGCCTTAACTTAATGAGAATATTTCAGGTTGCCAACTTTTCCTGACAGTTTAAGAAAAATGTTTTTTACACATTTATATATTATTGAAATTGTAGTGAGTTGGAAAATCCAGAACAGTGAAAAAACTTCCACCGGGATTCAAATGCTGACACCTTAACCACTAGGCTACGGACGCTGATTGTATGTCCAGAGGTTCAAAACCGGTTAGGAAGGTCGTAATTCCACTGTAGGCTAATTCACCTGTATCGAACAATACTAGTTCTGTTTTGGTGACATATTTGCCTTATACCCTAGAGATCAAACATGATGTTAACCAACTCGAAATCATTTGTGATTCCTAAAGCCGGATCTCCAAAGAGATACTTTGAAAAGACTTTTGTTAAATGAAATGGAGGTAAACGACAAAGGCAAATGAATATATATAAAATAAATATATATATACATATAATTCCCCAAAACCTACCAGCAAACACTTCCTCTTCCTTGCAAAGCTACCATTCAAAGAAGCAACTACTGTATGTGTTTCACATACATATACATGTTTACAAAGTTAAAATCTGATCTGGTTCGTCTACAAGTTGTTTTCGTTCAAATCAAATCAAATAAAATCATGATTCCATCAGTAGTAAAACAGGGAATAATTCAGTGTTCAAAGGTTGTGTAGTGCTCAGTTTTCCTGGCTCTGAATTCTGTCTGTTTCAAAATACGTTGAACCTCCGTTAAAGAAAAAAAATGCTTTACATGGTTTACCTACAAGCGCTTCTCCAAGAATACAGACCTAGCAGGGTGCTTCGTTTATTAAAGCGTACAACATATGCTATCTGTTCCTACTGTTCGCACTTCCACCTATGGGGAACGTTGCTTTGCTAGATCAGCTCCACAGCTCTGGAACAGTCTCCCATTACATCTGAAAACAATCCAGCATGTGTCAACTTTCCAGAAAGAACTCAAGACGTTCTTATTCATGAATGCGTATCCATTTGTTTGATAACTGTTGTGTCCATTTTGGGTACTTTGCTCCTGCAGCGCTTCTGAGCAGGTTTTTTAACTGGATAAAAGCGCTTTACAATTTTTTATATTATTATTATTATTACATCTTTGGACTTGATCGCAATTTCATGAGATTCTGGATATTAAGTTATTTACAGAGTAAAAGCCTTCATACATGAACTTGACTGCCTCGTAGACGCAGGGATGTATCTGTTGGACGATGCTGTCGGCTATGACACTGCTGGTGGACAGATGTCTCAGGTTTAATCAGTGTGATGATTAGTACAGGAGCGAGATACCAAGGAATATGAAACCAATTTTTTTGTGTAGACGTTTCGTGATGTCGTGTGATACTGTGCTCCAATTTAAAATGAATCAACATCTGCTAAATACCCTCCGCCATTGGTTAGTTTTCGACGTGGGGTTGCATTCTTTGAACGGGTGGAAAAGAGCGGTATCAGAGCCGCACCCCAAATACTTAAAATGTCTCACCTCCTGGAACAACGAGGATGCATACAGGAGGGTTCCATCTCCGCCCAAACACACGATAAAATCAATCTTGTCTCCGAGTTGGTCTCCTGTTAAAGTGGAAAGAGTTAGATAGCTGAATTGATTTCGGCTACAAAAGTCATGTTTGACGGTGAGTCTAGTTTAATATTCCTAGTGAGTCCCAAGTGCTGTGCACAAAATAATACCATTCTCAGAGAATGAAAATCTCTCTGGCATAGAATAGCAAAATATAACACACAATTATTATTCAAACTCTACAATCAATTATTTGATTATTTCAATGATCACCCCCCCCCCCCCTCACCTCACCACCATGTTCCAACCTGCCCTTGGTCTAGTCTCATTTTCCCAGCGATATTTAAGGGATGATATAACTCTAAAGTGCTCAATTGATAAATTCACTCATTGTCTCTCTGCCAAAAAATATTGATCTTTATACTGAACATGGTTCCCACACTTTTTTCCACAGAAAAAAAAATTGTTTGCCAGACTTTTTCAAGACCAAACCATGTTGTACAGAATAATGTGAAGCCTACACATCTAAGAGGCAATGTTAGGCTACCTACAGTAAGGCATAACAATTGTGCATTATCACAAATTTTAATGAAAATTGATGGGAGAGTTTAAAATCTAATGCTGCCACAGCCTGCCAGCTCCAGACTAATAATTTTCGTTTTGCCCCCCTCCCCACCCCCAAAAAGAAGAGAAGACCCAGAAAGGATGTTTTTCATTTCCCCAAAATGTTGCCCTTTTCTAAACCATGGTGGAACCACCTCTACAGTGCATTTATTTATCCTTGACAAGTCAAAAAAAGAAAAGAAATCCACTCCATTGACTATTTCTACACGGTTGACATGGCCGCATACTAAGCTCGGTTATATATATTAAGCACACTAAAATCAGTATGAAATTTTTATTCACTGCAGTCACTCCCTCCCTGCCTGACTAAGCTTTCAAATAAGACCCTTTAGGGCATCCATATTAAATCAATAACCACTTTATTTATAAGATCTCTACATTTAAGCTTTCCCCTTTGAAGATTTTTCCACTCCTTTTTCCTCATGTTTTGATTGATTTCCATCAAAATTATGATGAGCCGATAACATCTACTGTCGGGAAAGGTCACAAAACTGAAAGGGAAGCGCAATCATCTTCACATTCTGCAGACCTGCGCTTTCTACTCAAATTAAGGAAAAGGATATGAACTTATCTCTTATTGGCATTAGCTTCTCATTCTGAGCAAATTTTTCCCACCTTCCGGTGTCTAGAGATTTTTCGTTCGTAGTGCTCGATGACAGCAATGAGCGACCAAACTGAGGTGTTAGCTCTACTGACAATGTTACTTCTCCCAAAGTTTCACAGTTTTTACAAATTACAATTTTTTTTACAATTTTTTTGTTTACAGTATTTTTGTTTACAGAGTTTTTATTACGTTTAAATTTGTTTAGTTGCTATGTAATTACATTTATTCAAATGTAGTGAAATTATTGACACATTATACATTCGGTTACCCTTTTTTGTTGCAAACATTTTTTGCCAATTCTGACTGACCGGTTTGGATCTTTTGTTTTTAATCGTGATCAAATAATGCCATGCGACTGGGATGTCAGGAATAATTGATCTGGTAATCATAAAACTTACTGGTTTCTATATTTACGAGTGACGATTTGGTATCCACTACGAAAACGCATGTGTAAACACTTTGGATGGTAGAATGAGAAGGAAGGGCAACGACCGGTGGAGCCAGTCGCTGAGGGTGCACAGTGTTAAAAGATTACCAGGGCATACTAGACACGGTAGAATGAGGTGCTAAGGTTGTGAGGAGACAAGTAAGCGAGGAGCGAAGTAAATTTAGCATATCAAAATGCTATGCACAGTATTTCACAAATGCTCCTTCAAGGTATTGTTTTTATGAAAAGAACGATTTAATATTTAAATATTAGAAACAGAATTCATCAAGCTCTAATCTGTCAGTAATTATGCTATATGCATAACAAATGCCTGATCAGCTATTTGATTGTTAAACTGCTATTAAAAATTATATATTTTTTTTGGGGGGGGGGATGTTCATGTAACACAGCGTTCTGAGTTTTGAAACTCTTTCAATTTATAATAATTACAACTATGTGTTGCGATCTAGATTAAAACAAGAAACACTCTCAAGTTGTAACTTACTTAAGGATCCTTTAAAACCAGCCGATTAAGTTCTCTGATGTTATATTTTGAACAGTCGACTCAAAATGTAATATTGTCATTTTTTTCCCCCTTGCTGTCAAATTCCACAAAATCTAATTTGATGACTTCATTTTTCACCGAAAGTGTGGCAGGACTTTTTTGTCTCCTGACGGTTGTAATTGAGTGACTCTCGCAGGACCAAGGCTTGAACAGATTCTAATGTTTGTCTCCATTCTATAAACCGAGACGAAATGAGGTTCTGGTCTCGGACATTAATGTCAAATATTTCTGGCTTTCTGATCTGGAGGGATGATTAATATTTATGGGCTACTGTATGTATACTCTATAGTCATAGTGTAGATTATGTCTGTGTTGTACAAGCCTATTAATGCAAAAAGGGCAGCAAATATGTCACAGTGTGTCATTTATCTTGAGTCATCAACATGCAGTATTCAGGCTTAATTAATGTACTTTCCTAATCCCCTAAGCCACCCATCTCAAATCCCAGTCACCCCATCCCATCCCAACCCCCCTCCCCACCCCCCATACCAAACATCTCCTACCCTCCAGCCCCTATTCAATACTCCAGTACTTTTCTTTTTTAATTCCGTTTGTAAATTAAATGCAGTTTTTAGTAAACTCAATTGATCGTTGCATTTTTTTGTGACTAGATAGAAATCTACCTAGGAGGTAAAAATAGCCAATTTAAAATTTAAAAATAGCCAATTTAAAAAAAAAAATTAGTACATTTTCTGAACGATATATTTTTTTGCTTAATGTTTGTTTTGTAGTCTCAGTATTTTAAATACAGTAGATATTAAAACTAAATATTACAAACTGAAGTCTTCCAAGAGATAAAAACCCCTTGACGCTATTTAACCATTAAGAAGCATAGCCAAAGAACATTCTACAATCTGGGACTTAACTTGATAACCAACTGTCACTCAGAGTAACCTTAACCCTGTTTACCTCAAACTGCAAGCATGTTGTTGAATTTGTTTCACGGCGGATCAGACCTCGCGATTAGAACCCCACACGAGGCAAGGGTCTAGGGGGATCATACCCCGCCCTGGGGATCAGACCCCGCCCTCGGGGTCAGATTTGTAACGTAAACTTCTACTTCCTTTGTTGTCTGTAACGCTCATACAGTACAGTGATTTGACACCCAATTATAGTACCGCACATCAAATATTTCCTTCTCTTCTGGTGAACAAGACGGCAACCTTACATGTCATTTCTGGTGATCATTCATCCAATGGTAGGAATGACTAAATGTGGATATATGCATATTCATAAAGTAGATATGCATATTCAAATATTCACATATTCGGGTTCCATTTGTGTCATACAAACACCAGTGAAGCCCACCATTTGATGTTGAAAACTCCATCCATGCACACTTACCGTCTCTAAAAGTTTTTCATCTTTAATTGGTATTGATCATTCATCTGGTGATTGTCTGGTGATCATTCATCCACATCCATGGTAGGAATGACTAAATGTGGATATATGAATATTCAGAAAGTAGATATGAATATTCAAATATTCAGGTCGTTTTGTGTCATACACTTACCGTCTCTAAAGGTTTTCGTCTTTAATCGGTATTGATCATTCATCTGGTGATTGTCTGGTGATCATTCATCCACATCCATGGTAGGAATGACTAAATGTGGATATATGCATATTCAGAAGGTAGATATGCATATTCAAATATTCACATATTCAGGTTCCTTTTGTGTCATACACTTACCGTCTCTAAAGGTTTTCATCTTAATCGGTTTTTAATCATTCATCTGGTGATTGTCTGGTGATCATTCATCAACATCCATGGTAGGAATGACTAAATGTGGATATATGCATATTCAGAAAGTAGATATGCATATTCAAATATTCACGTATTCAGGTTCCTTTTGTGTCATACACTTACCGTCTCTAAAAGTTTTCATCTTTAATCGCTATTGATCATTCATCTGGTGATTGTCTGGTGATCATTTATCCACATCCATGGTAGGAATGACTAAATGTGGATGCATATTCAGAAGGTAGATATGCATATTCAAATATTCACATATTCAGGTTACACTTACCGTCTCTAAAGGTTTTCATCTTTAACCGGTATTGATCAAATTCTTTATCCTCCATCAGCTCAGGCTCCTCCAAGACTTTGGATTCTACGTAGATGATTAGTTTCTTTTCCTGAACATGAAAAAGAAGAAAAAAGGAAAATCATTACATTTACACAAGTTTCCAAAATAGAAGTTAACTACAACAATTTCTGTATTTTTTTGATTTATTGATTTGCCCATATTTTTCGACACTTACGTACATGATGGTGGCCATTAGTTATCTTATGGTTCAAATTTAATTTCAAACAAAGAAGCATATATAAACAAAAAATTGATCCAAAGTTTTGAAACTTTCAGATTGCTTTTTTACATGTGACTTTACAGCATGCTAATTTATGACATGAAAAAGAGTCTACAGGTGACAAAATTTTCTAGATCCAATCAAATTCATTAAAACAATTGCTGAAATAATTAATTTTCATTCAGTGACAAAAACAATGAAGAACTACATTTGTCAGTTTGGTAAAGCGCAGTCCTAAACTTTTGGAATGTCAATTTGAGAATTCTTCGTTTTCTTAATCCAGAACTACCAATCTTTTTTGATGATTTAAATACAGTAAGAGTGGCGGCCATTAATATCTATTATTCAAGTTCAATTGCAAAAAAATAAAGTAGAAAAAGAAGAATCCAAACATTTGAAATATTCTGCATTGCTTTCTTACATGTGACTATAAATACTTATTACTTACTATATTATGACCAAAAACAAAAGTGTCTAGGTGACAAACTGTTCCAGACTGATTCAAATTCATTATTAAATTAATAACTAAATTAATTACTCATTATCTTTCATTCAGAGCCACAAAAAACAATTAAAAAATAAGATCGACGACTCAGTTTGACAGAGTGTGGTCTAAAACTTTGAAAAATGTCGGTTTGGTTTTTACCTGTCGACTGAATGCAAAACGCTCCGTTTTAGAGCATTGCTACATGTTGCCACTATTTATAGTTAAAGTGTGTTGATACATCTAAAAACTTCTGTTATCATTCAGTGAACCTGTCTGTCCTCACCAGACTGACAACTGAAACACATTTAGAATGAATGAAATGATGATAAATGTAGGTTTGTGGTGCTAGTTACACTTGTACCGGGGGGATCCTTTATACCACCTACTTGATTGAAAATTGCTCCCCTCGGGATACATTCATTCCGAGAGAACATCCTACACTCCAATTGGGAGCTCTACCAAAGGTTTGGAGATCCCTCGTGATTAAGACTTGAAATTAATTCGAATGCCCCGAACAGCTTTCCCACGAGTTACAATCTTAGAAAACAATCAGATTTCTCAGTAGTGCAAGCTCTCGACGTCTACAGTCTACAGATGACGAAATGGTGATTGGAGAATATCTTAATATCTCGTGATTACTACAGAGCGACACGGATTTAGCGAGATGTTGAACTTAAGACTACTGTACATAGCTTCATCTCTGGTTGATGCCTAAAACCTTCCTTGTATCTTCTTAAAGAAGTAATTGGTTCTGCACTGTATGTAATTTGTCAATTACACAGATTTTCACAAATTATAATTCCAAAATATCATTGAAAGTTTGAAAAGCAGATTTACCTGTTAACAAATTTAGCATTTTGCAATTTCAATTTATCCCACTAAAAATGTACAAAATTAAAACTATACATATTACAGAAATCTACCACCATCAAAAGATATACTACTGTATGTTATCTATAATTTTGGCTCTCCTGCACATGAAATTTTGAAATCGTCTTTCTGGCTACAAAAATGAGAAAATATTTTCCCATTTTGATTGTTGAAATAACCAAAAGCACTTCCAACAAATTGATAATTATAAAGAAGATAGCCTTTATATTTGCCTGATCGACACAAGAGGATGTGGACTGAAAAACATTATCACAGAACACTTACAGCCATTTTGAGTCCAAGCTATAGATACTGCCATTTTATGTCCAACTACATATACAAGTTCTATTTAACATTGACTGATTCTCTTCTGCCCTTTGCCAGCTTTACAAATACTTTGTGCAGTAAATATCTCACGTTTCATAGACATGACACATGTCCCTTTTGTATACCACCAGTGTTTTTATCAAGTAATTTACACAAGAAAGCAAAGACCACATTTTTCTCATGTGCAGGAAACAATCAAACTCTTTGTAATCTCCATATCGATTCATCTAACCAAGATAAACTTCTGTTTATCAGACCGACGACCTCAGTTTCAAAATTGAAAAAGGTAAAATGACTTCAACAACATAATGTTGTCCGTCCGTGTCACTGCGGCTCTCAAGATGGATCCAAACTAGAGCTCGTGAGGAGCCAAACAAGTTAACCAACTAAAGCCACATTCAATTAGGGTCTGTTCGAGCACATCGGACAAGGTAACTGCACAGTCTTCCTGACATTCCTATTCAGCCCAGAGGAGAATCATGTTTCACTAGTCCTGAACTGTCATGTACATGATGGAGGTACAAAGATTCCTTTACAAACAGAAAACGAATCGATAAAAAGAGGCTCTGAATTTTGATGGTCTCTTTCTTTCGATACACAATCAGATTTCTTGATTTTAAGGGGAAAACATTAATGATTTTCATGTAAATATGGTCTATATGTGTGTGTGCAACATGCAAAATGTCTAGAACTCAGAGGTCATAGATCTATAAACCTGGAAAAATTCTGGTCCATTTTACAATGTATCTGTATATGTATGCGTGTGGGTACAGTATGTATGTGTGTGTGTGTGCATGTACAGTATGTGTGTATCCAATAATTAACACGGTCCAACACCCTCAAGATCATTTCTCCTTCTCCCAACAGAACCCGGAGGGAACACAAAGACAGAACCATGCATAATCAGCTCGGGACCTTAAATGAAAAACAATTCATGGGATATTAGCTGGATATAAAACACAAATATTCACTGGATGTAGCAAGAACCTACCTCTAGAAGATATTTGGCTAGTTCTTTGAATGGTTCTAGTACGGATACATCCATAATCTTCTTGATCACCAGCACCGTCAATGGTGACTCTCTCCATATTAACTTCTGACTGGAGGGGTCAGTCACTTGCCTGTGAAGTACAATCAATAGTATAGATCAAATTGTAAGGCTGGTAGAGAGAAGTACATATATAGGGGTGAGACAGGTAAGTGAGAGCTGCTGCGAGGCATGAACTAAATTACTAACCATATTTAATCTTTCGACAGTATTCAACCTTTAGCCATGGCCAATGTGCTGAAGACATTTTATGAAGACCTGATCTAATGTATGAGTTTTATCGTCACACTGACACACCTAGGCAGCCCTTTCGCCCTACACTACTCCTCCCTAGTTTACCCCATTAAAGACACCCTACACTACTCCCTAGTGTATCCCATTAAAGACACCCTACACTACTCCCTAGTGTACCCCATTAAAGACACCCTACACTACTCCCAAGTGTACCCATTAAAGACACCCTACACTACTCCCTAAAAGTGTATCCCATTAAAGACACCCTACACTACTCCTTAAAAGTATATCCCATTAAAGACACCCTACACTACTCCCTAAAAGTGTATCCCATTAAAGACACCGGCCTACACTACTCCCTAAAAGTGTATCCCATTAAAGACACCCTACACTACTCCCTAAAAGTGTATCCCATTAAAGACACCCTACACTACTCCTTAAAAGTGTATCCCATTAAATACTCCCTACACTACTCCCCAGTGTACCCCATTAAAGACACCCTACACTACTCCCCAGTGTACCCCATTAAAGACACCCTACACTACTCCCTAGTGTACCTCATTAAAGACACCCTACACTACACCCTAGTGTACCCCATTAAAGACACCCAGATGATCAGTACTTAGAACTGCAATGTTTTCTGCAATATTGACTCATTTTTTCTTGCTACTGTCCATGACTTTATTTTCACCTCCTATACAGCCATCCAGTCTCCTGTATTCAATCAAGGAAGTAATTACATCGCCTGCAGTTTGTCATTTCAGACATGTGAGTAGCACTGACCTTCCGGCTCTAACGGAGCAGAAATATGTAATTATGGCGCAAGCACAAGTACATTATTACACATATATATTTATAAATATATACTTCGACATCAAACAACATGAGTCTTAAAAATTCAGGAAACTTGTCCTTGCAAAAAGGCAACGAAAGCTATTGTACCCACTTGGCCGACTCGGGGGCAAACAAAGAAATTAGCTCTTTAGATTCCTGCAGTATTAATTCACATTTCCTTACTTATTTCCATGGAAGTTTTGCCTTTGCAGAAGGATAAAATATGGCGTATAAACACACAATTTTTGCAGAACGTTTGGATACCTTTTGACTCTTAATTAAGAGTGCTCTTTTGTTCAACTCGCTATTGTGTTCAAATCGGCTTAGTAATAGCTTGACCGCGGCGGTGATTGTAACTGTATAGCGTGGAGGGTAGTTTGGATGTATACAGTGTGCACTAAAGTGTGACTCATTATCTGCTTGTGCTCATTATATATAGCCGCGGATTAATCCACCGGTCCCGACTCGGCCGTTACCTGTGCGAGCCTTCCCTAAGACATTGTAAATAAGAAGCAAGTAACTCGTTTGTAATTTGGGTTCTCAACTTGATGCGCCCAGGCACATACAGTACTACGTACGGTATAAATACTATTAAACACGATGAACAACAAAGTTTGGAACATTTGAAAAAACTCAACTTTGCAAAAGTCCTTAATTAATGAGTTAGTGAGCTCCATTGTAATTTGGGAGTTGAATATCTAATACCACCATCAATTTGACTGAATTCTCAACATGTACGTCTCTTAATGAAACATAAAGTTTTATGGTATGCCAAACATCCATGGAATTCCAATTTAATTAACTCACAAACAAGTTTCCTACATATGCATGTCACGTATATTTTAAGTTTGTATACTAACTATCAACTAATGTTGAATGTGACTAAATATTACTTTGAATATTAGTGAAAGCTTAAGTCATTAAACAATATGATAAAATTGTTCCACATTGAGTCATGTACACACGAAAACACAGTACTGACACAATATGTACAATGTGCTGACATACACTGTGAACAATACAAGGCTTTTTTACCCACATCCATCTACTATATATAGTGTATCAGTGGAAAGCCACAATGACAACATGTAACAATTACATACAGTATGTTGTCACTGATGGATTCAAAGCTTCCAAATTTTCAAGTGCCCTTTAATATAATGCCATTTCACAGCATTAATTCACCCATTGCAGAACTACTCAGAACTACTGTAAGAGTCATTTTGTTACATCCATAAAAGGATAAATGAATATTGAATACAGTACTGTATATAAACAGTACTGTCAAGCAAAGCGCTGATGTCATGTTTACAACTTGAATGACACTGACTTAATTAGGGTTTGAAAAAGTTCAGTTAAAGGTGGACAATTTTGAAGGAAACTTGTACATATTGTACAGGGTGAACACAAATGGATTGTGTTCCAATGGATGTAATTCACACTGGAAAAAATAGTTGTAAGCGTTGAAAGTGGTAGATTTGGAAGGGAGAGGAAGTGAACATTGACCCTGTAGGTCAGTACTATAATGTTACCAATGTTTGTGGTCTAAGGTAAACCTGAGTGCATATATATGTAGAATGGTGACAGGTAATTAAGAGAGGAGGAGTGATGTAAATCCCTTTTTTTTCTCTTTTTTTTTATTATTAGGTTTACAGTCTTGTTCAGGGCCAAGGCCCTCTCCCACTCCTTTTACACTGTACTTGCAACAGAATGAAGCTACATTGATTCTGGGATACTATACTTCAATCTCACAAAGACCTTATAAAAGATTTATCATAGAAGTGATCAAGTCTAGGTTAAAATAAAGGCAACAATAACTGTTAATGTCACATGAATAAATAAGAGCTGTAACTGACTTGCAGAATTGTTTCACCATTGAAACTTAATAGAGACACCCTGAAAACTGTCAGTACCTACAGCAAGTAACACACATTTCTCAGTGCACAATACACTTCTACTGTATTAACATACCGTATATAGCCCAAAACATTATGTCATTGCAGCTTGTTCGTCTCCCTTTTCTCCAAATTAGGCAATCTAGAATTTTAAATTAAATACATAGTATCCACCACAGAGCCATTCTGCGCATTATTTATCCTTATCCCAAACCAGTGATTGAGAGGTGATAGTCCTTACTGTACAAACCTATATACAAAAAGACCTGCACGAGGGATGTTGCAAACGTAAATACGTCCTTTTCACGCTCATACATTACTTAATTTAAACCCTCCAGGTCGAAATGACCTTCCATGACAGGTTTCTTTCCCCCTTGTTTTAGCAATTTATGTGTGTCGGTGGTTTTGGAGACCATAACCAAGGACAGCGTATTACCTAGATTAATATTCCAAAGGAGTGAATATGTAAATAATTGTAATTCCACACGCGGCTTCGAGACTCGAGAGTTAGCGCAAACTGAACGATGATGCTCTCGGATGCAGTATTTGGAAGTAACTTATATAGCCATCTAGTGTAGGATTCAAGTACCATCAAGAAAACTCTTTTAGGTTACAGATTCAATCAGTGATGACCTAAGATGCCAACTGATATACCCAGGGGACAATTTAATGAAAAGCCTCAGGAAAATGCAGATACTTGCCATATGCACAGTATATATATATATATATCTATATATGTGCTCATGAATATTTGAGTGGCAGCAGATTGTGCGGTTACTGTGATCCACACCCTGGGAGAGGGATCTCATGGGTGGGGTACCCCCTCCCACCTGGACAAATTTTGCACATGAAGTATGCTTAGGTGCTATTTTTCCTATTCTGTGCCATGTTTTCTCCCAGATTTTGGTTATGGTAAAATTTGTTAAATTATCATCAAAAAAGTGCCGGGCGGAAATGTTTAAAATACTGTTTGTGCTGGGCGGCATTCAGAACTGCTGGGCGCAGCCGCCTGGTGCCGCCCAGTGTGAGCACATCCATGTATATATACTGTGCATGTTTTTTATGTATACTAAATTACATATAGTAGCATTCCTTTGAGCTTTTAATTGCAATCAAACCGGTG